>JBBPJV010000134.1:0-41729 GCA_038088915.1 Sutorius aff. eximius
TGCGGAGGGTGGGTCTGAGGAGGAGGAGGAGGAGGAGGCATCCGAATTTGTGAGGGAGGGGGTCCTGTCCTGGTAGGGATCCATGTTAAGGAAGGGGAACATACTTAGCGGGCCAAATACCACAAGGTCGAAACTATTAGCCTTTTTAATTTATACCTGTTTGTTTGTACACTTTTGTACTGCGACCGTCATGGCACCAGTCAGTCATCCACCCTTCACAATGGTCGGACCCTCACCATCCTACAGGCACACAACCTCGAGCGCGACATCTTTGGCGATGGCTCCGAGCTCTCTTCCGAAGAGGAAGGCACGTCTTCTCACCACACACCCACTTCTCTCACTCTTACTCCTTCCCAGACATCCCCCAACACCGCCAGCGTCCGAGACCTCCTCCGGTCGAACAGGAGGCCTCTCCCTCGTCCGCCGAATCGAGCGATGCGTATGAACAGGAGCGTCTCGAGAAGCAAAAACGCAAAGTCAAGCGCCATCCAGACGACCATGATGGCCGGAGGGCTCAAAGAAAGCGCAAGCGGAAACAGATCACCGAGGAAGACTTGAACGATCTTCCTCCAGAAAAGGGTCCGTCTTTTCCTCTGTTTCGCCATTCCCGTTGCAAATACTTTTCCCAGCGAACAAGATTCGGCTTGATATGCAGTTCGACGCCATACTTAAACCAAAAAAGGGTTCTCGACAAAAGAAACGAAAAAAGGATGACGAGGACGCTCTCGATCGGTTCGCAGATGAAGAGGTCTCGCGTCTTCGTGAAGCCATGTTGGGTGCCGCAGCCGATGACGAACAAGCGAACCGGGAGAAGCTACCTGCGACAAACAAGCTCAAACTTCTCCCCCAAGTCATGGAGGTCCTCCGCAAGTACGCTGCCGCTTCCTCTCCTGAGCGTTATGTTAATCCCATCCCATACAGGCAATCTCTCTCACAGTCTATTATGGACAACAACCTTCTCGAGGGTGTTCGCAGATGGCTCGAGCCTCTCCCAGACCGCTCTCTCCCCGCCTTGAACATCCAGCGTGACTTTTTCCCAATTCTAAGAAAAATGGAATTCATCGATAGCGCCGTCCTCAAAGAGTCTGGATTGGGCCGCATCATCCTGTTCTATACCAAATGCAAGCGCGTCCACCCCGACATACAGCGCATCGCCAACGATCTCGTCTCAATTTGGTCCCGACCCATCATTAAACGCAGCGCCTCTTACCGCGATCGTGTCATCCCTACCGCCCAGGAGGACACCACAGAGCGTGCCAATGAACGACTTAACACTATTCTCGCACGTGCAAAGGAAGGCGAGAAGAATCGCACCAGAAAGAATGCTGTCATGATCCCACAGCGAGAGTTCGGCAACTACACTGTCGCGCCCAAGGTCAACGCAGGTGTTATGAGAGCTAGCCATACCGTGGAGAATGATATCGCACGACGGAAGCTGAACGCAGAGCGCATGAGGAGCCTGTCGAGAAAGATGTCTACAAAACCGTAGATGTATGGCACGTTTCTAAGCTACATTTAGCCCACCACTTACATTTGTACGAGTATATGTTTCCACGTTTAATGGTTCAGTCTCACGCCAGAATATCATGGCGGATATAGTTGACACTGCTTAACAGACTGGACACACGTTGCTCACATGTCGCGTGGAGCCGGACTAGTTGGCTGTCCTCTGGTTCTCATATACGGATCAAAGATGAAGACACGTTCCTCACGCAGCTTATCGTTCTGTACTGGTTCATGGATACTTTGCTGGTTGACGCCATGTTTTGCCAAGCCTCCAACTTCTTTCGTCAAACCCAAGGACTATACCATGGCTTGGACGACTAGACATTGATTCTCTTACCGATCAGCATGTGACGGGCTCCAGTCGTAAGGTATGTGATGGCAAGTACCCATACACTATAAATTCGACATTCGAACTTGTCAAGTCTCGATGATAGCCGGTGATAACCTGCACCGGTGCATACCACGGGCAACCGCTGACGGTCGGGGCCAGTGATTTCCCAACCCGCAGAGGTTGTTAACGGTTGGTCAGAAGGCCACAAACAGAATATGTCGGATTGGGTGAGGATGTCTCTGTATTCGTATTGCTGACAGCGAAACAACCATAGTCAGGGAGCCATACTCGTATTCGTGTCATGCGACTATTTCTGATCAAGGTCCGTCTACTTCTTGTCCGGGTTGCTGCAATTCTGGAAAGATGGGCGCATTTTTCTAATAGCTAACTCGATAGAACCACATTGTTCGAGAATACTGAAACGTGTCCAACGTAATCCACCGTTGCACCACTCCACCGACGTGTCTATCGGGTATTTTGCAATGTCCACTCGACATCCATTTGAATAACAGATATCTGACCATCTTGCCATGGGATGGCCTTCTGTTTCATCGTCTAACTTCTAGGGCTGAGCTCACGAGAGCTGGTGTGTACTTGCACCCGAGATAATTCAGTCGAAGCCTGAAGAGCATGAACCCAGCAAGTCGTACGCCCGCGCCCCGGCGACGGCGGACGAGTTGGAGTGGTCGCATGCTCCTCATGTGGAATGGGGACTATTCCGTTGACAGGATGCACAAGCACGATTCCTATCGCTGACCAGGAATCAGTGGAGCCACTGCAAAATCAGTAATTCGCTACGATACATCGGGAGATAGACGTGCCACTGATTCAGTAGTGTGTGGCGATTATTATGTTGTGATCACTTCACAGGTTCACGGATGACAGTAATAAATAGACAACCTTTCCTCCAGACCCGGACTCTTGTGCCCATCTACTCGCCGCCACACAGTCTGGCGTTGTTTTCCGCCCTTAACACCATGCCCGCCAACCTGTGTCCATGGTTTATTGTGGATCGGAGTCCACACAGTACGGTCGCCCTCATGCTTTGACGGGTCCATAACCCGTCTGAAAGAATGCTTGCAGCCATGGCATTCACTGCTATTATATATGATTATTATGAGTAATGCCGAACTTTGCGTATCCGTTCACCATGGAGTGGTCTCCCCTATCCAAGTCCTCATCCTTCTGGCAGAGGCATTTGGTTCCTACGTATCTCCGTTTCCTAGTTAATATTCGCAATCGCAAAGATGGTGTACATTTGGGTAAGGGAGGATGCAACGAGAATTAATAGAACCATTACATCTCTGATGCCACACCACAGTATAGACCCTGGACCTGTATCACTGCATTGTATGTCCCAAACCGACCAGTAATTCTGTAGGTCCGTTATCTCGGTCTATGTCGGGCTTTGTAGGTCAACGTTCAAGTTGGTTTGATTGGATATGTTTGACTCTGAATCAATCCCCAAGCATAAGTGGATATCGTATGGCCGATCATATAGCTTTATGGTCGATTCGCCTGACCAAATTTTGCATGTACAGTTAATGATATACTTTTCCCTAGCTCATTCATAATCGGTTCTTTTTTCTCCGTTTATACCTGTACCATTGCTGATAAATATCCCAATCTTCGGACAGAGGTATGTGCACAAGCACCATAGGAAGACAGTATTGCCCTTAGAGAAATAGTCGTGAGTGCGTCAATCTACATGATAATCATGTCAAGCTGAATATATTCGGAAGGTACTGTGGTAAAGACAGTGATCCAATGTGCATAGGAAGATTCATCCATTCTGTTGAACCTGAGTAGCCACTGAGTCTCCCTTTACCCTGTGATATGTATTTTCACCGTTTGCAGTGGCGATGCTCTTCCATGTTTATGCAATGTGGAATCGATCCAAGATAGTCCTCGTGGACTTCTTTTCATTTGTACCAGGCTGAGCCGTCTTAGCATTCATTTGCATTGGTATCTTCAATAGTACTACCTCTTACACCTCCGGTATGTCTCAGGATAAAATGCAAGCGTTAATATCATTCTTCCCAATCTGTTGCCCACTTTTTCCCCGGTATCAATTGTCCAAGTTTTGAGCATCAGCACGTTTTGTGTTATCTCAATGGACAGCTGGCCAGTCCCATCTAGGTTGATCATGTGTTAGAATAAGCAAGCCCACGCGCAGCCGCGATCGCCGCCGATACCTTAGACCACCGTTGCGCTTATCGGACCCGACGTGCCACATATTACCCCTGTACGCCGCACCTTGCATCCCTTCATTCCGTCCTTCGCGTACTAGTTATCTTACGGATGCTCCTTGTTGTTCTCTTGCCTCTTCTTTCGTTCCCTTTTGTTCCCTTTTGTTCCTGTGTCACTCGCTCATATAGAGCTCCACAAGATCGATATACCTTTTCTACTCACAATACATTCCTTACTCGTATATAAGACTGACCGCTCGTACTCGAGCACCTCAGTTCGTTTCATCGCACGCGACTGAGTCACTCTTGTTAGTCACGTACTGTCTTAGATTTGCTCTAATCTTTTGCCATGATCCCCCATTCAGTTCTCAGCACTGCACTGCTGATTCTTGCTGTTATTCAAGTATTAAAGCAGTCTCTTGCCAAGTACAGAGCAGTGAAGAGGGGGCAGCCTAATCAGTATGCAAAGCTCCTTGTCAGGAAAAGGATTGCCTATTTCTTATGTATGCCTCTTCAGTCAACTTTTTTGTTTCTTCCCGCCCTGGCATTCACCATTACCATTTCCTTGGTCCTTATTGATCCGTGCAAAAGCTGATCACCCACATGATCTTCCCTCTTGACCAGGTGAGTACTTTATGATATCATTGAAACCCTGTTTCATGGGTTACACATGAAAACACTCTTCCCGCGAGCATTGGCCAATGTATTTCTACTCACTATGCTGCCTCAGTTTATCATTGGTGTGCGAGAGATTTATGAACACGATCCCACGCGCCACTGTGAGGGCATTAGGTCCGCATTCGGTATGGCATTGGGATACATCGCCGCTGACCCGGAACCCGCGGATGGCTCGGAGGCAGTCGAACTCAAAGTCATCAGGGTTGGGGCTAGTCAAGAATCAGCAAAACAGTACCTTGCTTATTTGAACTTGTGTGACTTAGTCATTTATTCTGACTTTGTAACCCGTCTTGTTCTACCTTTTTTTTACTTCTCGAACTTCAACTGGCAGATCAAATTACAAAGTAGAATAGAATTGTGCAATAATCGGGAGTTGAACCCGCGACTTCTCACGGTCACTGAAATTGGCACCACAACTAACTGTTACCACTACGTGCAAGTGACCATGATAGAACATATGGGTGGATTATTGGCTCAGTGGAAAATTTTCGCCAAGTTAACGTGACGTGTGTTCAACCTGTACCACTACCACCACAGTGACGACGACAAGGGCGGGGGCGATGTGACCACGTATTCATCACGACAACGACGACGACGGCAGGGGCGACGCGAGCGCGCATCCACCGCCGCAACGACAACGACGACAAGGGCGGGGGCGATGCGATTATGCACCCCCCCCACCACCACCACCACCACCACCATCACCGCCACTACCACCACCATCACCGCTGCCACCACCACGTCGATCAGGGTGAGAGCGATGCAACCACGCACGCACCACCACCACCATCACCGTCACCGCCACCATGACGAGCGCGGGGACGATATGACCGATAAGGGACAATGGCAACAGTGGGGGTTCCCACCACCACAATAACGACGATGGGGAGGGCGAACGCGCAACAGCACGCCCACTACTGCCCAATAAGTACTACCCTATTTTACTGGTATATGTAGTATGCAATTGATTGGTTTTCGTCTCCCGTCAACTTATCGCGCGATTTTGTCGGACTTTGCATGACTTTAACGAGCAAGCGCATAACTTTTAAAAGTGGTGCCACTTTCTGACTTCTGGCCTATTGAACTTGTGGCAAGTCAAAAAAGCCAGAAAAAGTAGCTTACTGTTTTGCTGATGGTGATTGCACTTCTAGGTTTCAGAGTGTATCCAGTGATCGATGCATCCGTTTGGGACGAGCCCTTTCGATTCCAGAGTAACTGTTGACAGTAACTAGCTTACTATATTCATGCTAGTTCGCACCAGACTTCCTTCTCAATCTTGACCGCCCATTTTGCGTAATCCCGAAGTACTTCGGCGTCCTACGTCTTTCTCTTTTTCTTCTCCTCAGCGTCCACTGACAGGTGTGTCCATCTACTCGACGTTAGCGTTCAGTACTTAGCATTCACAGTAACGATTACAGCATAAATGTGGTGGACGACCGTGCCGTCAATAGCTAAGTTGGTACAAACATTTCAGACTCGAACTCGACGGTTCGCTGTAGCGGTAAAATCTGTACGGGCGCAACGGATTCGGCCCTTGCTTGCTACCGTCCCGGAGTTTCGAGTATCCCGCCAACAGCTCCACCTTTACACTCGAACCTTATCACGCTCATCTTGATCAAGTTAGCCACACAGAGCCCGGGTATGCAAGTATCGGCGTCGATGGTCTCGGACCTTTTCACAGGGTGCGAACCTTGGATAAATTCATACCGTTGTTGCACATGGTTCAGACTGGGCCTGTGCCTGGTGCACCAGTTACCCCGGTGCTGACATTGCCGTGCAGGTCTTCTTTTGTCACACCCTCCGGCTTCTTTCCTACTGGCTAGGAAGCACATACTACTCAAGCACTGCTTAGCATTACTGGAAGGGCTATAGGCAGCGTGGTGAACCTCATTCAGTCAACAATCCGCGGCCGGGTGGGTAGGCTTATCTTTGTCGCGTTTTTATCACTGATATCGGACAACCGTTTCCCCGGCCAAGCTGTAGCTGTGGCAGTTGAATGCATAGCCCACGGGCTACTGGCGCTATGTATATCACTTGACACGCTATGGGAACATCGTCTGCGTGTGTGATCCGACGGGCACTGTTCTTTGACAATCCGATCACGAACTGCAAGCTTGGTGCTGGACTCGCCTTACTCGCAGGAATAGCGAAGAGTCTCACGTTGTCAGCCTCAAATCCGACTATCAATGGCCTCAGGCCGACTTACGTGCCTTGTGGGATACGTTGGCGCAGGTGCACTGCAGTCGAAAATACTCTCTTATGCGGCAACGAAATCGCTTGATTCAGCTCGTCGAGCGTATTTTAAGTACGGCTGCGGTTTTTCCATGGATATTTAAGACCACTGGTAGTGGATTTGGCCTCTTTGATCTGTGCCCCCCAACTCACTCGAGATGAAATTACAGAGCCTCGCGATACCAGTTGCGTTCGTCCCTTATGCGCTTGGGTTCCCGCACCTAGCGAACTTCCCGGAATACCGTTCACTCGCGGGCTTGTCACCGGAAGAGGTCCAGGCCGTGGCGCGATCCTTTAGCAGCGCGCCAGGTGCACAACCTCTTCCGCCTCCTATCAACGACACGTCTTCCAAGTTGGTATACGACGCGGACCACCCATACTTGCCTGATTTACCGGGTGACATCCGTGGTCCCTGTCCGGGTTTGAATACCCTTGCTTCTCACGGGGTAAGTGGTCGGGGATCTCGGCGACATGATTGATCGTTTACCCACGAGCGTGGTTCTTTTGCAAAGTATCTTAGGCGTGATGGCGTGGCCACCCCCGCTGAAATCATCAATGCTGTCCAAGAAGGTGTGTAAATTAGTTCGCGGGAATCCCCCTTGAAAATACAATCTGATACACGAGTCGGCAGGTTTCAACATGGGATGGAACTTGGCCTCGTTCGTCACTTATGGAGTATGTCCGAGATTAATTCCGTCACCCCGTTTTCCTTGCTGACCGACGGATGGGATGAGATAGACATTCATTGTGGATGGGAATCATTTGACTAACTTGATGACCATCGGGGCGAATACGACCGCAGAGGGTGAACTTACTCCCGGGCTTAACATTCACGGGAACTTTGAAGGTGGGCCTCGTGTCCCTCTCCAGGGGAACGGGTATCCGTGGGTGTTCATGACAACCGTGCACTGATCACCGCCTTCGACTCATCCCTAGGCGATGTTAGCACCACTCGTGGTGATTATTACTTTGGAAACAATTACAGTTTCAACGAGACCTTGTTTGAACAGGTAAATATAATTCCGCCATCCGTGTCTATGGCGCTCATCCCCCTACAGCTCGTCTATGCTGCCAACCTCGTCGGAGACGGCATGATCACAGTCGAATCCGCATCCCTGCAAAAGATCCTCCGCATTAACGACTCCATCGCACGCAACCCAACGTTTTCGTTCGACACCCCGCGCTACCTGACCGCCTACGCAGAAACGACGTTCCCCCTCGCCTTCTTCGCGAGCAACCAAACCGAGGACACGACGCTCAACGTGACGTTGGAGGACGCACGGAGCTTTTACGAGATGCACCACTACCCTGATGGGTTCTACCGTCGTCAGGGCCCGTACGATTTTGCCCAGGTCGACATCATGTTCGGCAAGGTGTTCAGCTTGATTCGCGTGCCCCCGGGTCGTAATGAGGGCGTGAACAACTTTGTACGGAACCCGGAGGACAACGGAAGCGTACGTCTGATTCACTGGTCCCTTGGCTGTACCCCGAACACGGTTTGTACTTGTATTGATTTCTTTTTTCTCTTTCAGTTGTGTTACGCATACCAGAGACAGGTCAATTTGACGGCTCAGCTGTACCCTAACCCGACCTCGGAGCTCGAAACCGCGATCAAGGCCAATTTGGTCACGTTCTACAAGACGCTGGGAGAGACGAGTTGCCAGCAGCTTTTCCCGTACGGACAGTAGAATAGACCGAAAGTGCATGTGAACTATGGACGAGGACCTAAGCGCGTAGCTCTTCTTCCATTAGTACTCCGTATTGCCTTCCTGGCTCTCAATGTGAATCGGACGTTGGTCTTAGGATTTCATCGACGGCTTTTCATTATAACATTCTAGCGTGGAGGTTCCCGAGGTATTAAATGAGTGGTGATGTGTAATGCAAGGCGAGCTGATCTAGAGTGAAAGGCCAACTCGTCTACGGTTGCATCAATCGTTTCCTCAACGCATCCACTTGGGGGGCCAACCATATGAGCAATAACGTTGAAGCATCACAGTCGTGATTTCGCGAGGACAGCGCCCCCGAGCTGCTGACTCCTATTGTTAGGCGTGTCCGCCGATGGGTGGTCTACGTCGGCGTTCAGCATGTCGGCGGATTCGGTATATTCAGACGCGGGTTCGTTGGCCTGACCACTTTTGTTTGCGGCTAGACATACCTCTCTCATGTCTCGAAGGGCGTCCATGACGTGCTCAATAAAGGCGCGCGTGGATGTTGTTGGACAGGAGTGCTTGGATTCAACGCAGAACTTAACAGCATGTGGGCCAATGAGGTCTATCCGACACCCGGAAATTACGGGAAGCATACCCAACGAAAGAATCGCGTAGAACGATGTTCGGTACAATCCACATGGAGAGATCAGGCGCGAAATGGAGGCATGCAACATGAAGCGTGCTCGATCAGCACTGGAAGATAAGGGGTGACAGGTGAAAGGTACACTCACAATTTATTCCGTAGCCATCTTCGTATGGCGATCCGAACCTACGAGGATGGTACTACGTTAGTAATAGTTGTATGCATGCAATATTTGAGAGCGTAGTTGACGCGCCAGAACGGCGGCGCTCGTGACAAAAACTAAATCGGAACTCTACTCACCCAGTTCCCCTGAACCACCATCCTTCGCTCAGACCACTCGTCGACAGGCGCCATTCCTGGCTCTTCTTAAAAATGGCATCTTCAAACAAAGGAATGCTCATTTCTAATGTTGAAACAGGCTGAAGGGTTGCGTTTCCACGTCCAGTGGTGTCTTGAGAAGGGGTATCTTGGTCGGCATCTGACAAAGTTTCTGCAATATTATCGAGCCACGACCATTCATCGCTGAGGACACATCGCAGGCCAAGAAGGTGCCGGTCGATCCCACGGCCCATCATCGCCGAGCGAGTGAGCGAGGAATGGACTTTGAGAGCGGACTGGAGGAGCGGGTAAAGGTGAGGCGAAGGCTGTGGCATGCACTGGTTATGCATATAAGCACATGATTCAATGCATAGAGACAGCGATCAGATACCAAGCAAAGGCAAGATGGTCGTCAATGTCATGTCACATCAACACTGGGCGTACTCACTTCGGACCGAGTCTGGCCCTTCCTTCTCCCCCTCCATCGAGCGAATGCCCTTATAAAAGCAAAACTTTCATTCGTAAATGAACGTATTGTCTCGGTACGTCCATGCTGGAATGTTCGGGTGAGGGCTGTTTCGTATACAGGGGTTGGGTGGCGATGGATTCGAAAATATGCGAGTTGGAGCGCGAGTTGGACAAACACGTCAGGCTGGCTGGATGCTATCGGTGTGATGGTAAGCGCCCTGACGAGAAAGGATGGAGTCGAAGGCAAAGAAACTCACAGACCCGCTTCATCTCCTCGCCTCCCCATTCCTCAAAATAGGATACTTGGTGGTCCGAATTCGCGATCAGTGCCCATGCACGCTGTTTTGCAACCTCAATTGCGGCTTGTATGGATGGTGAGGAGACGAAATTGAGCCGTGTCCAACGTGGGCCTGATCCAGCCTCCAGATCCTCCAATCTATTCTCGATCTTATTGAATGGAACGTCCGCCAAACCACCGGATATGCTCACTCCACTTGCTCCAGCAACAGCCCACTCACAAACTACACTTGGGACTAGGGCGTCCACTGGAGCATGTTCACCCATGGCACCTGCTCGTGTAGTAGGCTCAACAATGAGAGAGAGAGGTTTGTCAAAAAAGCGATTGAGCGCGGAAGGCGAGGAACGGATTGCACATTGGTGGGACAAGAGATCGGAGGGCACTGCTGATGGAGGGCGGGACGACTGGGAAAGGGGGCCAGAAGCATGCTGATCGATGTCGAAAGTAAGGCGGAAGTTTTCGTCACGTTGGTCCGCAGGTACGGAAGGGGCAGGCCAGTGATCGAGGGAAACAGCAAATAGAGACTGATGTATCGCTTCGAATGACTGCTTGTTTTGTGGAGAAATGGACAAGAGTGTTGAGTAGTTCTGATGGGTTGTCAATCGACGTCAGGCAATGGAGAGGTGAGATGGATTCCTACCTGAGCCCATTCATCTCTGTTATCCGCTGAGAGGACGCCAACTTGTACAGGCAACTCGCCACTGCGCCTGCGGAGTTGGACATCAGCTACAACTGCCCTCATACCACGCTCGATCTCATCAACATGCAATGGTGCACCCGTGGACGGGTCTGCTACACGGAGTGCATAGTAATAATCGTGTACTAGGACGGTGACCGTGGATGCCCAGGGTGAAGAAGGGACAGCAGAGTTGGTAAGCGTGTCGCAAGAACGCTGGGGGAGACGACAGGTGTTGAAAATCTGGGCAGTGCAATGTCTCAGCCACAGACCTGGTCAATGGTATATAAGTAGGAACCAGGAGATGGAACGGGGTTGTACCTATCCGAGTGGTGTCTGGATAAAGTTCCTGCCTGGTCCGTCGCGAAGATGAGCCTGAGAAGTGGGAACGGAGAAGGTACACACGCGTGCATTCGGTGCTTGAAATCAAGGATACCATGCACAAGACAGGCCGCTCTCCTGACTTGCCAGGGGGTGATTCCTTCTGCGGGATTCGTAACCACCTCGGGTGGGACACCGGGGTCGTTGACGAAGGCAAGCCACCAGTTTGAGTTCAAGAGAAGAGGCGCCCTCCACTCGAGGTATGTCTTTTTCACCCAAAAGTTGTCGTCAAGCCAGTTGTGTGGTGAAACTTTGTCGAGTGCGTGGAGACGTGCCTGTGCGCGCCGTGCAGGACCATCGAGGAAGGCATTGACGAGTGCATGCTGTCGGGCATAGGCGGTGGCGAACGTGGGCCCGCCGCTGTGCTCATCAGCGAGGAGGACTGGCTGTATCGAGCGCAGATAACCGTCGAGTGTCCTTTTGATATCCGGCACTGGCAAACGGGGCAGCTGCGACATTGACGACCGAAGCATACCGCGACACGTGACCCGTCGCGCTCTCCCATGTCCGCTCATCCGCGCGTCAGAGCCTGGATCGCTCAAAGTTACCAGAAACCAGCCATTGACCAGGTGTGTGTCGCCCTTTTCAGAGTCGCAAATGCCAACAGGGCCGCCAGGAATGGCTCGTAGATTGTGCAGACTGGATCTCGTCCGAGCTTAGTCTTGATCCGAACAGAGACTTTGACCAGTTCATTCAACACGTCGAGGCACAGCTCCTCCAGTCCAATCTCGCCGACTCGACAGTGCATGGGTCTGGCATCGATCCTCTTCTCGTCGCCTCCGGGCAGAATACGGCCCCTCCGCGCCCTTCTGCCACGCGTCGTCCTGGCCGTCAATCCCCTCGTCGGAAAAAGACAACTGGTTCCACACCACTGCTCGTCGAAATCAAGAGCATCACAGAGATTGCGCACTCAGCATTTAGTCTCTTGAACACACACCAGACCCGTCTCGATCGGGCAGACTTGGGTCTGGCGCAAGAAGAGGATCTTGAACAGCCTCGCGGCGATGACGAGGGGCCTGTCCCTAGGTTTCCGCGCGGTATGCTCAGGTTTGAGCTCTCCGACGGCTTGACTACCTTTAGGGCCATCGAGTTTAGGTCCCTCCCTCAGTTGGGGTTGGGCACGACACCCCTCGGGTACAAGGTATGCCTCCGAATATTTCTACACAACCATATTGATACCACAGCTACTAGATGGTTCTCAAATCCACGCCTATACGTAATGGCATCGCCTTTCTCGAGCCCACAAATGTCACTC
Source organism: Sutorius aff. eximius (assembly GCA_038088915.1). Classification (NCBI taxonomy): domain Eukaryota; kingdom Fungi; phylum Basidiomycota; class Agaricomycetes; order Boletales; family Boletaceae; genus Sutorius; species Sutorius aff. eximius. Next base: position 12,625 of record JBBPJV010000134.1, read on the forward strand.
TCAAGGGTTATAGGACCGAAGACCACGATGCCAACAGCGAACAAGTCTTTCTGAGCTCCCTCAGGAAACGGCTAGGGTATCCACGTTGCCACATCTTGCCCCCTTGGGCTGACTAGCTCCCAGGCGTCCAGATCCCCCACCAGAGGCACCCGCTGCAGCTCAGCCACCAGTAATTCCACCTGATCAACTGCCACCAGCCCAGCCTGTGTATCAATACCAACCTCCAGTCGTAGCGCGACCACCGTCACCACCCACTGACATTGACGACATGTACATCGATGACGTAGATCCCGACGTCCTACGCGAGATGGCCATGGAAATGGATCAGGCAATCGATGCACAACAGGATCAACGCGTTGGCATCCGCGGCCTGTCATCTGCTAGACCCCCTTCGACCAAAGGGAAGCAGGCATCCAGCTCAAACCCTAAACAAACATTGCGCCTCGACACAACTGTTGCCTCTTCCTCTCACAAGGCTCCGTCCACTTCTGCGGTCAAAACATCCCATTACTTTACCCCTCACTCACCCGGATCTAAATCAGTTCCCGACATCGGCCTCTCCCCCCGCCCTGTCCCTCGGCCAAATCCGGAGCCAGATTTTGATATAACTTGGGACATCGACGACCCAGAACCGTCTCAGTTACCTGTTAAGAAAGTTGGTTCTACGTCAGTGCGACCACCGTCAACTTCTCCGTCCAAACATACCGTTCTGTCTGAAAAACGGCCTGCATCTCCCGATTCCTACGACGATCTCTTGTTTGATATGGATGTGGACGAGTCGTTCTTTGAACAAGTAGGAGCGATCGAACGGGGCGCCCTAGCCGCGAGCCCCAGCGACAAAGGAAAGGGAAAAGGACAAGGAAAAGACACCGGAATGGACTCGTTGCACAGCCGCCCTGGGACAGTGTCAGCTAGGAAGACGCCGTTCGGATCGGTGCCGGGTAGGAAACCTTTTATTGAATATCCTGTCCCCTCTTCTGGAGCTGAACCCCGTACGAGGGCGCAACGTAGCACAAAGAGGGCAGCCAGTGCCTCGTCATTGAGCGATGCAACGGAATCTCCTATGCCTCAGTCCACTCAGTCATCTGGCCGTCGCCTGCCTCGTGATCCGTCATTGATTGTTGTCTCTTCGGGAGACGAAGAACCCAAGGATCACAAAACCAGACCCCTCAATCTTGCTCGGAGACGCACAAGGAAAGAGAGGAGGGTGAATCAGGATGAGGTTGCAGACTCGGAAGTGATTGATATCTCCGATTAGGGTTTAAAACGTGCAAACACCAATCTATGAATCAAACTGTATCGTCGTGACATTAATATCGATGTAGGGCGATGTAGACGGGGGAGGTAATCTAGGAAGAACCAAGAAGAACCAGCCTTCCTGACCTCGCTGCTCTTAGATATTCCTTCGCATACTGCAAGATGGATATAGCTGTGCCGACGTCGACTTCGAGCAATGCCTCAAGATCCGCTGGTTTGACATACTCGCGGCCAAGTTGGGACAGTTGAGCAATGCCTCTTGCCTCGAGAGCAGGTCCAAACGGTGCGTAAACAATTCCATCCCTGTTCCGTTTCTCATGCCGGTCGAGGTATGAGAACCAGCTGACAATGTTGAGGTCATGAATAGACGTGACGGGTGCCGGCAGAATCGAACACGAGGTGTCGCGTGGTCTTGTAGGGGGGGAGGGGGCAAGATATGGTGCGGTGTGATATGGGAGAAATGGTACATGCCAGTGCTGGCCGGGTTGCAGTAACTCATATGGCCCGTGGCAAGCATACCCGCACGGTGACATGACGACAACCTGATAAGGGGGATTCGGATATCCATATCCACCAGGATACCAAGGTTGGCCCACTTGGATGGTAAAAGGCTGGACACTGGATGATGGCGTCAAAGTCTGACTCTGAGCCGGACTACAAATCGGTTCCGTTCTTCATCACTGCTTTCTTCGCTGTCCGAGCCCTGTCCACCTAATAATACCTTTCGTCAATAAATCACAAAACCGAGTCTGACGACGTGCCTCATCATCAACATCCTCTTCCGTATCCCCGATATCTTCTCAGTTGTCGGGTCACCTGGGTCAGGGATCGTTCCGTACGTATGAAAATGCGAGAGAATTTGTCGGACGGTGCGGATGGACGTGAAGCACATTGCAATCTGTTCGTCATCTAGATGTTCAGAGAGTCGTACAAAGGCCCACTGGAGTTCCGGCTTTATTTTCTGATCCTGTGGCATGTCTGGTAATGTAGCTTCGAGCGTTGAGCGACGGAAGATGCACGGAACCTGCTGGAACCCTAAATTCCAGGGCTCCAGATTGTCAAAAGCTCATTTTTGCTACACCGTTGAACACTAATAACTAGCTTCTTCCAGGTCGAACGGGACCGTTTTTGACCTCGAGGTACGTTGAGGCACCAGGATTGAGAGGAGTTTCTTTATATGAGTTCCAATTTACGATGAATGTGATTTATGTAAGGGCTTGAGCCACCTCCCAGAAAATGCTAGCGCTTCAGGTCTGGGCAGACTAAACACGTCGGGCGATCTGAAAGTGATTTTCTATCTGGGCATGAGGACACACCAAATATCTCTAGAGTCGGTCCTGGAGATCATGGCACACCTCGCGGTTGACGTGGGTCGTAGAGATCCTCATACATTTGTCGATCGAACGATTCGTGTGAATGCACGTCGATAAAGGGTCCATGGATTTCTTAGTCCCTGGGCGAAATCAGACATTCAAGGACTTACTGAGATCAGTCCGGAGCATCATGAATCATGAATCTGATCATATGCGCACCACTGGACCACTCTGGCAGGCTCCCCACGCGGTGGCAACCTAGTCCCAGTCATGGTGCATTTCCTTCTCTCCTCCTGTTCGCGTGGTGTTGATAGAGACCACACGCCAGTTCCCAGTTCCCCCGTTTTTTAATCCTGCTGAACCGTCCTACTACTCGATAACAAACACGTACCGACGAGTCAAACACTAGACATCCCCTTTTTGGTTATTGCTTATATTAGCCTCTCTGACCACGTTTGAGTATTTACTGTTGTTGAGACGTACTCCTCATTTCTTTAGCTCATCTTCGACCAAGGATCAACTTGTGAGGTCAACGCAATAACATGGCGGAAACTCGAGGCAAAGCATGGCCCCTTGCAGACGAACCTTTGACCAACTCCGTGAGATTTTCCCTACCTTGGTAGCGCGCACGCTCAGCTAGCTGTGGTGTTCACCGTTTTGCCTCACAGATCCTCGACTTGGTACAGCAGGCTGGCCAGTACAAGCAGCTCAAGAAAGGCGCAAACGAAGGTTCGTTTCTCGTTCCTACATAGCTACTTTCTGAATGACGCTAAATGCACACTATCAATTAGCTACTAAAACCTTGAACCGTGGTATCGCCGAGTTTATCGTGCTGACTGCGGATACGGAACCTCTGGAGATTCTGTTGCATCTCCCTCTGCTGTGCGAAGAAAAGGTGGCGCACTTTATTATATCGAATCCCAATGAACGTTTTTAATGTTTCTGCAGAATGTCCCGTACGTGTTCATTCCGTCCAAGGCTGCGCTGGGACGCGCTTGCAATGTAACCCGGCCGGTCATTGCTGCAAGTGTTACCACCAGCGAGGTTCGCGAGCTACAGAGCCAGATTCGCAGCGTTAAGTTGGCCATCGAGAAGCTCATGTACTGAGTCATACCATACTTTCCCTTGACAAAATAAGATAAGCTTGGTGTCCCGCTCCATGAACAACTTTGTGCAAGGGGATCATAGGTAGCTTCGACTCATCATCTACACCATCTCAATGATTTCTTTTACAACATGGGGGTCAATCGTCGCTTTTTTTTTCATTCCTACTTCTCACCATCGACCCAAACGGTCACCTTCTCATCGTAGAAGGCCAAGAAGCCCGCGATCTTGGCACACTCGATGGCGGGGGAGCGATAGTACCACACAATATCTTTGTGGACCTCGCCATTAGCAATTGCACGTTGTAGTAGTTCGCCGTCCCCTGTCCGATATCAGCTCCAGCGCCCACATCGATCTAATTCGAGAACATAAACCTTGTATAGGCAACCTGTAGTCGTCTCTGATAGTATCAGAAGATCCAACCGGGTATCCGTAGCCGGGATGTACGTCCTACGCAAGAGGGTCTCGAACAAAAAGTATGCCCTTCGCGTGTTCGCCACTTCGACGCCATTCACCTCGACACGGACATGTCTTGAAGATGCAAGCACGTCGAGTCGCTGCTCGCATGCGATATCGATGAATGTTCCCGAGTCACCCCCGAGCGCGAGGGATCTGGAAAGCAACATACCTTGTAAGGATCTTTCGGGTGGTGATAGATCCTCTCATCCCCTTCGAATCATGCATCTGCGGACGCGAAATTGAGCTTGATAAGACCCGCATATGCCTGGTATTTTCCTTTGCCAGAGAACTCGGTCACAGCTTCCCTGGCAACGCGATCGCCGACCACTAGATCATGGATTTTTTTACCATCTTCAGTTGGAGCCGAGTCGGATCCAAGCAAGAAGGAAGATGGCAGGTCAGACTGATAGAAGCAATAAACAGGATAGAAAGGGTGCTCCCAACTATCAGATGGGTGATGAGCCACTCTGTTGGAATATCGGGGTGGTAATGGCGCACACAAGTTTAGCCTTAGGGTGTCGATGATGATCTGGCCGCCGAACAGAACCCTCACCCTCTTCTTCGAGTCTTCGATGTGGGGTGCTTTGAAGGGTGGATGGTTGTAGGACATGGTGGTCAGAAACAAGTTGTGAGTGGTGTGGAAAGCTGGGTTAAGTGGCCATCTAGGTTGCCATCAACAGCGCCTCTGTTAGGCGACTGCCCCTGAGGGCCTACATGGTTGGAGAAAACCGAAAGCCATGACTAACGTGCGTTGGCATGTTTAAGGGATCTAGAACCGCTTCAATTCCAGCATTATTATCGGTATCCAAACTTTGACCGCCTCCGATGACCGGATCATATTCGCGCGTTATAATTGTCACCATGCATGGCACAGTTGCAGCAGAACATGCGATCGTCGAGCATAGCATTCCTTTTTTATCCGTTCGGCGGAGCAAGCTTTGGGGCGCAGTATAGCCGTATATTTCTTTGTGAAGCAAAGTTCGATGATCAGCGCAACGCAAAGTAATTTCTTGTCGCATTAATGCTAAGGTAGTTCATTGGTTACATGCGAGCATGAGACCGAAGGTTTGACTAGGGGTAACACTCAACTCTACGGGTCACCTCTGGAAGCAATCTATGAACAACTGAACATGGCTCATCCAAGGATTGCAGCCTTGGACTTTTTCTTCTTCTTTGCACCGCTGCTGAAAGATCGCCAGCTGCCCACGCGAGATTCTCTCGACTCTAAACAGCGAGTCACATCCAGAACAGAAATAGGTGAACTTCAGGATCAAGGGTTGAGGAAAGAACACGTACCTTCCCATGCCTTGTCTTCCTCGGCCTTGCGCTTTTTCGTAGCAACCTCCTCTTCCTTTTTACGTGCCTCCAGTCCCTCGTTGGCCAGATTCATCTTGACTGCCCTGCGTGGTGTCAGTGCATTCGTCCTGAGTGGGGTAATTTACAACTGACCTCCTCCTGCGAACTTCTTCCTCGATCAGCACCTCCTTGATCTTCTCCTTGAGCATGATTCTCCATGGTGTCGTCAGACCCTGTGACTTCATCTTTGGGTCGTCGGCTAAATTCCTTAGACGTGGATCATCGTCGGTGAGGTTTGGAGGTAGGGATAGAGCACGGAGGAGGGTCGCACGAGCCGAAGTGATTGTCGCATCGAGCTCCGCCCGTTTGTTGGCATCGGAGAGTTCAGCCTCGGCCTGCCAACAGATAGAAGCAGGCGGGTGAGTGAGCGGTGTCATCGGATAGCGATTGCAAGCGTACCTTCTTCAGTAGGTCGAATGCATCTGGAGCACACGGGTGGGGGGTCTTGTCAGGATGGATGACTGTACATGGAAGAACGCACAGATTCATGCAAGTTTTCGACACGACGGTAGGTGGCGAAGATTGAACCAATCAATTCCGTCAGCGTGCTCTCGATAGAGTTACACAAATCAAGGCAAGGATGAGGTGCTCACAGAGAGACAGGTGCCGATATTTGCGCTTTACATCCTCCGGCTTTGCGGTTTCGTCGAGGTTAAGGGTATCATATGGACTGTAAGAGGCCACCGTCAGACATGCTGCTGGACACATAGGTGCGACGGCATACTTTAGCTTGAACGCTTTGAGTATGCGTTCTACTTCGACCTCACGTTGAAAAGCCGAGGCCTCTCTGGAAAGCAACTGCTCCAACTCCACGTCAGCTGGTGACTTGGATGATTCTGACATGTCTTTGGAGTCGTCGTCAAAGTCGTGAGCGTTTGCGAACAAAGTAATCCCGCCGGCAAGTCACGTGCAAGTACACACTTGGAAGGACCGGTTTGCCGGGACCCGATCATCCTAGCCATGTCCACCTCGTTCAGAGTGTTGGCGAGGAGCTTGCACGGTCGGACGGGCAGCACGTTGCCAACGCCCATTGGACTGCAGTCATGGCTATCGTGCTCAAGGAAAGTACCCTCTACTCCTACCAGGCTGATATGCCAGGCTCCCATGTCTTCTCGCCCACCCCCACGGACGCCTGATGAGCGTTTCGTTCGTCACCACCAAGCCCGTCGACAGCTGCATGCATCCCAAAACCGTAATATTCTATTCTACGGTTCCGCCGTCGTACGTCCTCTGGGATTCCTCCTCGCTTTATAATTCATTTCTCTTGTTCAGGTTATCCTGGTAGTGGGTGTGACATACGCGGCAGTCCCGCTTTACCGCATGTTCTGTGCGGCCACGGGCTTTGCTGGTACACCTTCTGTCGTCTCTACATCATCTGACCGTTTCGATCCCTCTCGACTCGTACCTGCCGAAGGGGCACGACGCATTCGCGTGCATTTCAATGCAGACCGATCGGAGGCGCTGCCTTGGAAATTCTTTCCACAGCAGAAATATGTCGATGTCTTGCTTGGCGAGTCTAGTTTAGCATTCTACAAAGCCAGAAATGAGAGCAAAAAGGATATTGTCGGAATCGCAACATACAACGTGACTCCTGACAGGGTATGACACACTCACGCCTTTACGATATGAGGCTAACGGGACCGCGATTGTATTTGACGGGCATGTCAGGTTGCGCCCTACTTTTCCAAAGTAGAATGCTTTTGTTTCGAGGAACAGAGGCTCCTCGCAGATGAAGAGGTCGACATGCCTCTTCTCTTTTTCATAGACAAGGACATGCTCGACGATCCTTCTTGTCGGAACATAGACGACGTCGTGCTGAGCTACACATTTTTCAGGTAGCCCGTCCCCACTGTCTGGTGTATGGCGTTCTTGCTAACATCACTCTCACGCCCCAGAGCTCGCCGAAATGCGCAAGGACACCTCGAACCCGACGCATCAGACGATGTCGTGCAAAAATCCCTCGGATTTGACGTTTACGAGCATGCTCCGCGGGTAGAAGAACGGAGTTGAGAAAAAGCATGTCCGAGTATGCAGATTGAACAATACCCATCAATCCCCACTCGCTTAAATTGTTGGCTTGAACTGGGCATTCAAGCATGCTTGCATCTCACCATGGAGGCTCCAGAGGTGCGAATGTGTGGAACACCCAAGTTATATTAACACGGGCCATGGCAAAGATTGCGATTAATTAAATGGGAGCAAGCGAACTGTTGCGGATCATATCGCAACGATTGCTGAAACAGGGGGTTCCTCTACGTCACTCGATCGAAATTGTACGCTGGCGATGGGTCCTCGCTGCCGGGTCGACGTTGCGCCCGTCGACTACCGCACAAGGTCATATGAAGGTGGAGGTATTGGGAGAGCGACCACATGGATCGACCGAGTTGAATGTTTGTTTGATGCAAGGTGGGCGGTGTCAAACCGATGAGCGGTGTCATAACCACATGGGGAGAAGAAAGACGTTGGAGATTACAACAGTTGCGAACTTGAGACGGATATAAATGTGGTGGTGAGAACGGAATGTTTAAAAGTGGTAGTCGTCGGTGTGTGCGGTGTCGAGCGACGATCCTTTGAAGCCGGTCACGATTACTGGCGAGGTTGCTCTGGACCGATGTCCTCGCCGCTCATGACTTCCTCGAGCCCGCAGTGGGATAGTCGCAACCGTGGTTTTATCTCACCGGCTGAACTGCAGCAACTCAGACAGGCAAGTCCAGGCAGAGCCGGCGACGTACACGACTTTCCAGCACGACCCCCCAACAACTCTTCCGCTCCCTCCCAGGCACAAGATAGCCCAAACGACAGCCATACACGCCCCATGCCCCCCTCATCTCAGTCTCATACCCGTACTGCTTCCTTCTTCTCCTTTCGCAGCAAACACGTCCAGGAATCCCACCGGGACACCTCGCCTACTTCTGCCCTTCACAACAGGCGCCCCAGCAACCCAAACGGTGCACCCCCAGCAGACTTTGGCACCCCAGCACCCCAGATGGGCCAGTCAAAGTCGCTCGGCCCAACGAGATCCCCCACAGAGCAGCTCGACCAGCAGCCGGGCGCGATCCGTCGCTCGTCCTTGGCCGGTGAACAGCCCGCTTCACCACCACTTCATCCTGAAATCCGCTCCGTCGTTCAGCTCACCCTTGCCCACGCTCGCAAGGTGTACTTTTCCGGCCCTCTCATAAAGCGCCTCGAGAGGCAGCCAGATGGTCAACGACCACTCAAGGACGACGGCTGGGTCGAGGTCTGGGCACAGCTCGGTGGGACAACCCTTAGTATATGGGACATGCGCGATGTAGAAGAAGCAAATAAGCAAGGTCGGGAGGTTCCTCCCACCTACTACAATACAACGGATGCAGTGCGTTTCTACCTTGCAACAGCTACGCGTGCCCAACTGAGTCATGATCACAGTTTGTTCAGGTTCTCGGATCTATCACTGTTCCTGCCACGAATGACCAGCCTCCAAAAAAATTCACGAATGTACTCACTCTCAATACCGCTGGCTCGAATCTCTTGTTGTTCAGTTGTCCATCGACTCCGGCTTTGATATCTTGGGCAACCGCACTTCGTCTTTCTGCTTGGGAAAAGTCGCGACTTGAGGAGATATACACGGCTCACCTGATACGAATAACCTTGCCCGGTGGTGCGCTCTTATTTGCTCAGTTGTCAAGCAGTGACCGAGTCGTGTTTATAGGCAGGGAGACGCACTGCACTCTACAGCGCGGCCGCATGGAAGGCTGGGTACGCATTCGCGTCGCTGGGCAAACCAACTGGAAACGCATGTGGATGGTGGTGTCTGCCGCGTCACAATCAGAGGCTCCTGCTACACCATACAGCGACATTCGCAAGAAGCGCATGTCTAGTCTATTTTCGCGGGAACAGATTGAGGATCTCCCACCGCGTCCCGTACTATCACTCTACGCATCGTCGAAACCAAAAGACAAGAAAAAAGCTATACTGACGCTCAAGAACGTGACTCAAGCGTTTGCAGTGTATCCCGAGCGTCCCGAATTAATTAATCGGAGTACATTGATGAAGCTGGAAGGCCTCCTTGGCGACGAAGAGACAGCAGGTGGCATGGGAGGACGGGAAGGATGGTTGCTTGTCATGCCAGAGCTTGAGGCTGGAAACACGCAAGCATCAGAGATGTTGAAATGGCTTGTTGGTATGTTTTCTCGTTTTCGTTCTCGTTCTCGTTCTCGTTTACTAGCTGACTTGGGTCTCAGCTCTCCACGATGCCTTTGAACTCTACGGAAGACCTAAGGCTTATACATGGGACCCTCGGGATCCGGTATCAATGATGTTTGCTTATCCCGTTGGACCTGCTCGAGACGTAAGAGTCCTTCTGGTCCTCGTAACCCACCTCTAAAATGTGATTTAAGCTTCTCTTCCTGGACAGAGAGCTCGCAGAAACCACGGATCCAAGGGATGATCGCACGTCATCCATTCGCTCACGTTTATTGAACGTGTTGCACGAACGTATGCCCCACATCGATCCTCAGCCACGATCCGATGGTCCTCCTTCTCTTGCTCCCTTGACTCTGGGGACAGAATCCTCTCAGCAGCACCCTCTCCCCGCACCTCCGACTGCACAGACGGCGGAACAGTCCCTGCGACTCGCACAGTTGCCTTCGCTGAGTTTTGATGATTCTCCATCCCAAGTTCAAGCTCCACCTCGTCCTAGCGATTCAACTGTTGGCCGTACACTGACACCTATTACGGAACTGAACAGTGCGCCTGAGGCACTGGCTGACCCGGCACGTACGCCAGGCCCTACCCGGCCAATAGACCAGTCTCACGGATCCCACCAACGTGCTTCAGGGTCAGATGAAACCGAACCCCTCGTAAGGTTCATGGCAGGCGCTGCCGCCCTCATACAAGAGAATGGAGAGAGCGGTTCGATGCTGGGCCAGCCAATCGCGTCAAGTCCCCCTCCCACAAGCGGGACGTCTCGCAAGCTCAGCGGAGACTCCTTTGGAAGGGGCCCTGGTTCTCGCCCTGACTCGAAGCTGTCGCCAAGTGTGGAGAATGCCATGGTAAAATCACAAGAGAGCTCTGGCTCCGGTGGAATGGTTGCGGAAGTTATGGGAGTCAAGTTGCCTTTTTCGCCACTGACGTCGCCCGAATCACCCTCGTTCTCGACGAATTCAAGCATGTCATTACGCTCACCTACCCCCGGAAACCAAGGACATGGCCTCCAGTCGCCCGGATCACCCGGCTCGCCCGGGAAATCATCAAAGTCTCCTTCTAGCTCTCCATCCTACTCAGTTTTGACGTCCCCCCATTCCCTGTTGGAAAAGGATCTTCCCTCTATTCAAGCCCTGCAGGCCACTCAACCTTTGTCTACCGTGCCCTCAAGGTCGCTAATGCACACTGCCTCGAGTTCCGTTCCTCCTGTACCTGATAAACCCCCTTCATCGACTCTGCCGCCTTTCTCTTCAATAAATGCCTCAAAACATACACCAGCACCTCCCCTAGCAGACCCCCAGAGCGTGTTCTCGGATGCACTCTTCTTCATGCAGCAGCTCGACGAAAAATCGGCTCCCCCTCGCCGCGTGCCCACGACTATCTCCGAAGGTTCGGATTCAACTTCTGTATCGGAACCCGGTCGGTCCACGCACACACCTTTCTCAGGCGCAGTTTCTCCTCAACCTGCGCGAAGTGGGCCAGACCCGTCGCTTAGTAGTTCCCGGCTCGCAATAGGCCGTAAGCCATCGGGTGCACGTGCACTCACAGGCAGCGGCTCTAGCCGAGTGCTAAATCAAGATGCCTCATCCATTTCTTCACCTGAGCACGAACAACCTTGCAGGCTTCCCGACAGCGAAACTGACTCCATGTCCGACCGCGATGAAATAGAAGCCACGCCAGCAGCAAAGAAAGTCCAGCTCGATGACGTGAACGTTGACGCACTCGCTGCGCTGTCATTCTTAGACGCCGACACGACATCCGCTCCCGCGCCTGCAAAACAACCTACCCCGAGCACGTCTGCAGTGGACGCTGCAAGGCCTCCACCTCCACGTCTCGAGCCATCTCCACACCCTGCGGACAGCTCATCGGCTGCAGGGAGTGCAGAAAACAGTGGGCAGTACAAGTCAACATTCGCACCATCGAAACAGGCTGTGCAACGCAAGGCAAGACTGCAGGCACAACAGGCTGCGCATCAGGCTGCCGTTCACAGGCCTGGAAGAGCGAACGGCAAGCGTGGGTCAGCTGCAAGAGTATCAGGATGGAATGAGACTAGTGATGAGGACGAAGAGGAAGAAGAGGAAGAGGATGCCGACTCAGACGATGAGCCCTCGACTACGGGTAGCAAGCAACATTCTCAAGCATCCGCTCCTGCAGCCAACGCTGCGTCTGCTCCAATTGGTGGCACACCCATTCGACCCCTGCGGCCGCAAAGTCGTACGCAATCGCCAGCCGAGCTTGCGACTGCAACGGATGCCAACCCATATGCTCAGTTACGGCACCCTCGTGGTCTTCCACCTGTTCCGAGACCGCAGACACAAGGTTAATTTTAGTTTTTATCTCGTGATCTTGAACTGATGGATGCAATCAGGTGCACCTGGTGTTCACGATGACTACTTTGGCGCCACGCCTCCCCAACGACGGTTTGTTAGCGATCAACGCTCGCGAACCCCTGATGAAGGTGCTCTGCCTCGTCGTCTTTCCGACCTCCCTCAACAGCCGTCGGCGCCCCGGCACAGTATCTGGACGCAAGTGCTCGATGCCAGTCGTCAGCCTGGAACGTACCAGGCACCCCTTCCGGAGGCACCTCCCCAATCGCAGAGAGATACCTTTATCCAGCTCGAGCCCGCCTCTCACAGCATGACCAAGGCATTCACGCCCCATGGGTTACTCTCCGCAGGCATGCAAGACAAACAAGATCGTTCCGCAAAACGACAGGAGGAGCTTGCACGCGAATCTGGTGCATCTCTGATCAACGTCCCGAATAAACCTCCACCGCCTCAGACTGGTCTTCTTGGGGCGATCACCGCACACGAACGTGAACGGAAACGCGAAGGTGGTGTTGGTGCGGCTTTGACGGAACGTGAACGAGAAAAGAGGCTCGCCGAGGATCGGCAACGGAAACTGGACGAGTTCCAGCGTCAACAACTGGAGATGGCTCAGTCTGGCATGTTCGGTGGCCAGTTCCCGATGGGCATGAATCCCATGATGGGAAATCCGATGATGAACCAGATGATGCCGATGAATCCAATGATTACTGGTCCGGGGTCCATGATGCCACCTACCAACCCGATGATGACGGGAGGATTCATGGGGTACCCAAACATGATGCCCAGCTATGGCGGTCCGCAACCGTACATGTTCGCGGCACAGCAGGCAGCGCAAGCAGCGTACCAACAAGCCATGATGGCATTCTCGGCTGGTGGCGATGGTATGCATGGTCCGTCGCCATTGACTCCCATGATGACGGGAGGCGGAATGGGTTTTGATCCTCGAATGTCAATGATGGGGATGCCGATGATGAATCCAGGAATGCCGGTGGGCGGTATGAGTGGAGGTATGGGTATGATGGGAACTATGGGCGGTATGGGCGGCATGGGAATGCAGATGACGGGTGGTTCTGCCTTTGACGCACGATTCTCGCCTTCTGGTATGGACGACTTGCGACCTCCCGGCGGTCTCGGTGGCCAATCCCGGCCTGGCAACCATTCGTCGCGCAATAGCTCCGCTGGACAAGGATCTCCAGCTGGACCACGTCCCGTGGATGCGACGGATCGCCCGCGTGGCAGCCCTAAAAACTGAATGTTCGTTGCTTCCGTGACGCATGGACTTATGCTCTCATGTTGACCCGCTTCAGGGTTTTTACGACCTCGCTTGCTTGTTTTCGTCCAGTATCGTGTCTAGTGTTTTCTTATCCTGGACGGTCATGGCCCATCTCAGTATAATTTTCTGCATTAATATCGTATCATGCCCGGGTGGTCTGTTCTGTCTAGTTAGTTGTGGCATTCGAGCCGTTTTGATGCCCGATCCGAGACGCGACTTTGTCATTCCGCTCCCACCAATGCGCCTCGACGCTCATTTCAAGTGACATGGGTGTCAAGTCCCTCTGGAATCTTCTCGCACCCGTTGGCCGTCCAGTTCCGTACGTATACATATCTCATAGGAGTACACCACGCTCACAGACAGCGATCAAGGCTCGAAACGATGGAGGGTAAGGCTCTCGCGATCGACTCGAGCATATGGATCTACCAATTCCAAGCCACCATGCGCGACAAGGAAGGCCGCGCCCTCGTGAACGCGCACGTCCTAGGCTTCCTCCGCCGGATAAGCAAGCTCCTGTTCTACGGCATCCGTCCTGTATTCGTCTTTGACGGCGGCGTGCCGGCGTTGAAACGAAACACGATCGTAGGTGCCCCTGTCTTGAAGCCTCCTTTGTCTTTGACGTTGGCTTCCCTTCTGATAGTCGGAGCGTAAGAAGAAGAAGCGCGGGGCGGCTGCGAGTCATGCCAAGATTGCGGAGAGGCTTCTGGCGGCACAAATGAGACGCGAGGCGCTTGTTCATGCACAGGGTCCACGGTACGTACTGCCAATCTGGTAACTGGACACGCTGCTCACGTGGGCGAGGTAGTCCACCTTTGTCCAAGGGCAAACAAAGGGTGCCCTCGGGTCCCGTTGTGCTCGACGAGAACGTGGTGTATCTCGAAGATCTCACAGGTCCGGCGGCCAAGACGCCCACGAAGAAAAAAGAGCCGCCTGTTTCGCCACCATCCTCAAAGAAGAATCGATTCCACGACCATGACCCGTACAAACTCCCCGAGGTCAACATGGAGGAACAAGTTGCGAAAGCGACACGTACACATGCTCCAGACCCTCGCTTAGCCACAGAGGAAGAGCTGCGTGCATTCATTGAGGAAATGCGTCCAGAAGATTTCGACGTCACGTCAACGGCCTTTCGCGAGCTGCCGACGGAAGTGCAATATGAAATCGTCGGGGATCTTCGTTTGAAGTCGAGACAGACGTCATACAAGCGTTTACAAAACATGTTAAGGAAAGCGACTACCCCCATGGACTTTTCCAGGGCGCAGATCAAGAACTTGCAGCAACGTAATGCGCTCACCCAGCAGCTTCTAATGACGACAGACAGTATCGGCAAAGCCCATATCACCATTCCTGTCCGTATTGCCAGCGAACGCAATAGGGAATACCTCCTTATCAAGAGTGAAAGTGCAGATGGAGGTTGGATTCTCGGTATTCGAGATGAAGGGACCCAGACGAAACCCATTGAAATAGACCAGGATATTCCCGTCAGCGATGGCGGCGGTGATAGTGATATGGAGATAGAGGAAGTCAATATGTAAGACACCAAATATTCGATGTGCAATGTACTGATGAGGTTTCATAGACCAAATGCCGTTCCGTGTGATCCGGACCTACGGGAATATCAGCAAACTATGGCCTTGGCTGCAATTAACAAACGGCAACAGAAGGACACGGTGTCCAAGCCAGCACAGCGCCGCGTCAAACCACAGCCGTTATTTGACGTGGGTGACGAGGATGAGCTACCTCGGTATCGGCGCTCAGAGTCCGACGAAGAAGATCCTGAACTTGCTTCGGCCATTCAGACGTCGCTGGATTCCCGGCACTCGTCTGCTCAAGCACATTTACATTCAGCAAAGCCTTTGTCTACCCAGAGTGCGCTTCAGCCGCCTCAATCTGCTGAAAAATCTTTAAGTCGCATTCCCCTAGCGAGAGGTCCTTCTGCGCGTCTGAGCTTACATGACGACGACGACTTATACGCTTCCCCTTCGCGAATGGAGACAGCATTCTCCATCGCAGGCGTTGGCCCTCCACGCTGGACCGGTTCAGGAAATTACGCTCAACAGACTACCCAATCATCATTCTTTGGAACGCCATCGTTGTTGTTGCCCCAAAAGGTTTCCGTACAACCATGCTCAGTACTGCCATCAAACAAGGGCGCCATGGATGGTGTCGACACGGCAAGATCATTAGATGAGCTTCCATTGCTGCCGCCCTCAAAATCCACACCCCCATCTCCAGCACTTGAGAAGACTATTCTGGACTCTCTCGCTGGCCCTGCCGTGGAATCAGATGGTGATGACGACATGGAAGAGATAGTCGTGGTTCCACCCATCACCATTTCCCCTCCAGTTCTATCTCCACCTGCGCCGATGAACGGAGACAACCAAGAGGACCATGCACAGGAATCGAACTCTCGCCCATCACCCGACCTGTCCCCAGCATCATCTCCGCGGCCGACGCCTCCCGCAGCTCATGTGTCAGATAAGGAGAGCGACGACTCAGTTATCGAATGGTCCCGATCACCTTCTCCCGTCGGTGGGCTTCCAACAGCCGACATATCCGTTGTGGAGCGTCGAGATAAGGAAGAAAGTTGGGACGCTGCGCAGGAGATGGATCCCCATCAAGAAGCGGGAGAGTTTGCTCGCTTTGTGTCTCAGATGAAGGGTAGGGACCTGGACACTGTCAGGGACGAGATCGATGAAGAGATCAGGGAGCTCAATCGACAAAAGAAGGCGGCGGTTCGCGACTCTGAAGATATTACGCAGCACATGATCTCGCAGATTATGGTACGCGTTCATTCCGGCGTTTACATGTCACGCGGATTCTAACCAATCCAGCTCATGCTGCGCCTATTTGGCATCCCATACATCACCGCTCCGATGGAAGCGGAAGCACAATGTGCTGAACTCGTATCACTGGGATTAGTAGATGGCATTATCACTGACGACTCTGACGTGTTCCTCTTTGGAGGGATGCGGGTTTACAAGAATATGTTTAACCAGTCTAAGACGGTTGAATGCTTTTTGCTATCTGATTTGGCCCGAGAACTTGGCCTTGAACGCGACACACTTGTCCGGTTGGCATATCTACTGGGTAGCGATTACGTGGAGGGGTTGCCTGGAGTCGGTCCAGTTGTGGCCATGGAACTTATGAAAGAGTTTCCAGGGGAAGACGGACTTCATAATTTCAAAGTTTGGTGGACATTGGTCCAAAGCGGACGGGACCGAGAGGAGGACAATAACACCAAGTTCAGAAAGCGATTTGTAAGTTCCCCGTCCTGAAAATTTCTTCGTGTGCACACTGATCTGACAGTGGACGCCAGAAAAAGAAGTTCAGGGATCTGTATCTTCCGGCAGAGTGGCCAAATCCCCTCGTTGCAAGTTTCTCATCGTTCTCGTTGTGCCAATTTGACCCTGACCAAGGGTGTTCGGTTTACAGAGAGATGCATATTATCACCCCACCGTCGACTCATCCGAGGAACCCTTCAAATGGGGGATGCCTGATCTCGATGCTCTCCGGCGGTGCGTTGTCTGTATTAAACAAGTGTACATGTTCATCAATCATGCCTCTAGCTTTCTACATGAAGAGTTGAGCTGGAACCAGACCAAGGTTGATGATCTCCTACTGCCTATCATCCAAAAAATGAGCCGGCGCAATCAAGTAAGATCTTCCATACCAGCGTTGGGAATTGTTTACGAGCTGATGACCACGTCCGTTAGGCTACTTCCGCGAACAGACAGGGAAGCCTGCACGCCTTCTTGGAAGTGGAAGGTGGGAGTGGATCATATGCGCCCCGAAGACGGCAAGCGTACGCCAGCAAGCGACTGCAACAAGTCGTTTCCGATTTTAGGAAAGAGCGGGCAAAAATGCAAGGTCGAGACGCGGGGTCATCTCAAGATGGCGATTTTGCGCCCGAGAACGAGCCAGGGCCATCAAAGAAGCGCCGTCGGACAACATCATCCAAAGGGAGGAAGGAACCGAAAGGGGCTAGTGTTCGGATGGGGAAAAGTCGGCAGAGGGCTAACGCGGGGCGTAAAGTCGGTAAAGGGACCCTAACAGGATCGACCGAGGAAGAGAGCGTGGATGAGGAAGATAGTTTCGAGGTTAGTCTCATTCCATCTGAACCCCTTGGAGTTCAACTGCGCCCTCGGACGGAGCCTGAGAGGAGAATGGATGCACGTCTTGCCGAGGATTTGCTGTGACGTCTGCGACGAGTTTGAGAATCGACCCATATGTTGGTCCATGATGGACAATAATATATATTCTCAATCGGGTAGGAACCATCTGACAGCGCCTGCTGAGCAGGTAGCTATTTGAGTTTTCTGTCATGTCGGGCTGGGAGCGTAGCGATAAGAAGTTTGGTGCAAACCCCCTTTTTTTTTTCGAGGAGGCTTTAAGAAGCTGTCCATTTTGACAGAGACAAGTAGTAATATCCACCCAAACGTACGCGCAGCACTACACAGCCGCTAGTCTGCATCATCCCCCGTCTCTTCCCTCGCCTATACGGATGGTAAATTCGTTGACCCGAATTTTCGAGCATGCAACCCACCTTGTTATCCGCCAATCCGCCAAGCTCCTTGACGAGACCGGAGTACGGATACTCCCGAGGCACGGTGGGTCTCTCCGGGATCAGCGCATTACACAAGAAACCAAAGCCGACAAAGGCAGACGCGGCTAGAGTGAATTGGAACAACGCTGTCCGTGGTGGCACGACCGAAATATCTGGGCCCCACATGGACAACACTTCCTCATACTCGGGAACCTAGAGGGAGCGTGGTCAGCCATGGGGGCTCACGACGGTCCGCATGGCACTGACGGGATCGCCAAAGTTGCGCCGCATTTGTTGGTCCCACCAGCCTCTTGGGGGAAGCGTTTGGCTGGACTGCCATGGCAGTTCTGGATAGTCGCCAAGCTGAGGGTCTCTTGTCGACGTGGAAGCTGCCCTACGCCAGCGGAGGGACGTGAGAGAGCGGTATCTGGCCGTAGCGGAGAGAGCGCGGTGCATGGTCGACGTTTGGTGTGAGGGACGACCAACGACAGGCGCGATCCCTGCCGATGGGGACCCCGAAATGAGGATCGTAATGAGAGAGACCCCGAAGACGTACGGGGAATAAATAGTGACCCTAGACAGTAAATGCGGTGCAAGTCGCAATTTTGGCTGGCGATCGCTTACCCCACCAGATCTTCCAGACAGTTGCTGCTTCACGTTAGAGTGTCTTCCGGCCCGTCATATAACATCAGTTTGGCCCGCCTCATTCACTCACCTTACCCGGTCGTGCGTAATATTCTCCCCCTTTAAATGTCCCTTGCTCCCCGACCCCAACTCATCCTGTCTTCCTCATAGTTTTCATGTCCTCACAACCATGCCCATTGTCAGCACATCCTATATCAAGGACGCCGACAAACGTCTCCCCAGAGACCGAAAACACCGACGTCCCACCGGCGAAATCGTTTCCCCACTCACCTATACCAACGACCTTGTAAACTTGTCAGTGTCGAGATCCACAACACCCCCGCAATCCGTCGACTCACCGTTCACTAGTGATCATTGGGACCACATGTTCATAAAGAATTGCTGTAAACGTTTGACGCTCCACAGCTTTGACGGGCCGCCGGCAACTATTCTCGACCTCGGGTGTGGTCGTGGTCTTTGGGCCATCGAAATTGCTAAACAGTGGCAGGTGCGTTCGATCTCACCCAGGTCGCGTCCCTATTGACAACTAGCTTCCAGGGCAGTACGATCGTAGGCTTCGATGCGGAGCCGGTACAGACAAAGCTTAGCTTACTGGACAAACACCTATCTCGCAGGCTCAAATGGGTCACTGGTAACCTGTAAGTAACCCCCATTGGTGCCTGCTCTAGACGTCTCTGCTTATGTTACTATCAGACTGGACGGGCTGCCCTTTCTTGACGGTCAGTTCGAATTCATAAGAATGGTCCGCATGGGCCTCCACATTCCGGAAGACGAGGTAAGCGGTGCCGCGTTGCTAAGCCGCCGCATAATATGTTGCTCATTGAATGGTTTGAAAATTTCCAGTGGGGATACGTACTCGCGGTAAGCGTAGTGTTATGTTGTTATCTCGCGTAACTCACTCGTTGCCCTTTGTCGGACCCTTTAGGAAATCTCCCGACTGCTAAGTCCAAACGGCGTTTTGGAAGTACGAAATGAGTTTTATATACCAAAGCTGTTTCTTCTAACCTGCTGCGCCAGATTATTGAAGAGGATCTTATATTCCCATGCCAAAATCCGCCTTACCCGAGTTTAGCCCCGGCGAGTCGACGATCTTCCGGGAACAGCTCACCTCGGAGCTCGAACACTGCTGTGTCAAGCCGGATCCCAATTTCAAGATCGGACTCCCTGCTCGGTAACAGCTTCTTGTCCGACTCTTCACTGTCGTCGCTTTCCCTTGCAATGCGTGGCGCAGATCCCAAGTACTTGTTGCCTCCAGACCCTCGAGATCATTCGAGGCTCAGGCGTGCATGGGAAGGAATGTTGAGCGATCGTTTCCTGACACCGAACCCCGTCGCCATCCTGCCATTTCATCTCGGTGCATGGTTTCGTGATATCCAAACGCATTCCCCTTTCGAGGTCGCTCTCCCATCGAGTTCGTCACGTAAACGGGGCACTCAGGCCACTCCTGGACTGCGCGACCTTGTTGATCCAGACACGCTGTTCGAGCTCCGACCTTTGTCGTCACCCGTGCTCCATGATTTGGATGACGGGAGCACGTGTTCGTCCGACCGAAAATCTTCTTACAGAGTTGTGTCATTGTGGGCCTCCATGCACTTAGCACGGACCGTTCGGACCATCACAGCGTGCAAGGAGTCGATATGGCACGCTTATGAAAAACTCTACGGGAATGATCCGTGGATACCCTCACTCGTAAGATCAGCCCAAGAAAAGTATCTCAGGAAGCATTTTGATCAAGCTCAATCTACGACAAATCCACTTCGCGATTATTTTGAACATGACTGGATGAATTGGGAAAAGTAAGCGCTGTCTTCCTCAGATCCCATCTACCGAGACTGATTGCGTGTGTTCAAGTGATATGGCCGATCGCACCTCTGTACGAGGAACCATACGATCCGAGCTAAGTTGGAATGAACCATTTGGAAAAAACCCGGAATGGCGCACCTGGTTCAGCTCCTTACCACCAGGTGACGACAGTGATTGCGAAGAGAAGGTCGAGCTGTGCAGACGATTGCGCGGGTTCGTATGCTTCAAAGATGACATGACAGTGATGAACGGAGCGTTGCGATGATCCCATCATACCTGCTACGTGACGATTGATACCTGGTACGATGACACGGCCGAAACGAGCGCACATTTAGAAGCACCCTGTAGGGCAGGATACCCCCATTACCAAACTGTATAGTGGTCTGTAGGCATACTCATACGCGACTGATGCTGTCGTGACGGTGTGGGTAATAGGATGGTGTATTGGATATGGCCAAAGTGCAGGCTCATCTTGATCCAGCAGATTTACCAAATCGGGTCCGCCTTCCGCCGCTGCTAACGCGATCGGTCCTTTATACTCTCGTGCACGATCCTCTTTTTTTTTTTTTTGCATATCCAGCCTCTCTGACACGGATAACAATGGCTGAACCCCCAAAACCAGCTGAAAAGCCGCGATTGATATCAGAAGCTGATATCACCAAATATAAAGTACGCCCAAATCATTTTTCGTGCGCTGACGGGGTCATCAGGAGCTCTGATCATTGTGGCCGGATATCTTAGGCTGCCGGCGACATCGTAAACGATGTCATGAAAAAACTTGTCGACGTCTCCGTCGAGGGGGCAAAGGTAATCGATCTTTGCATCGAAGGGGACAAGCTCCTCGAAGAAGCTACCGGAGCAGTATACAACAAGCCCGTCAAGGGCGTCAAGGTCTCCAAAGGTACGAAAAAAAAAGCCCTCTCGCCTCCCGCGATGCTGATCCAGGGCCGACACAGGCATCGCCTTCCCGACGTGTATCTCTATCAACAACGCCGTCGCTCATTTTTCTCCTCTCGCGTACGTGCCCGAGTCCCCCGGCCCGTTCCGAGCGCTTCGATTGACTAGACCCTGTTTGTGATTTGCAGCTCGGATCCGCTAGTGTCTCAAGCGCTGGCCAAGGACGACGTCGTGAAGTTGCACATCGGTGCGCACATTGATGGGTTTGCGGCGATTAGCGCGGAGACGATCGTCGTCGGTGCGAGCGAGCAAAATCCGGTGGAGGGACGGCGTGCGGACGTGCTCAAGGCGGCGTGGCATGCGGCGGAGGCTGCGATGAGGGTGGTCAAAGTGGGGAACAAGAATTGGGCGGTGACGGACGCGGTTGCGAAAGCGGCCGCTGCTTGGGATTGCAAGCCGGTCGAAGGTGCGTGGTGATCGATCGTGCGAGATTGGAGTGATTGACTGGGGGTGACGTGTGTGGATCCTTGATCAGGAATGCTGTCGTGCCAGCAGAGTCAGAATGTGATAGATGGGAAGAAGCGTATTATCTTGAATCCAACCGAGGCTCAGAGACGGGATACCGAGACGATCACGTTTGTGGAAGATGAAGTGTACGGCATCGATATCCTCGTCTCGTCAGGGGATGACGGAAAGGTATGTTCGATTCATTAGCGGGGATCGATCAAGCATTAATCGTGATACTACCGAGGCACGGGTGGAGGACTCGAGAACGACTCTTTATCAAAAGGAAGGAGCCGTCACGTATCAATTAAAACTAAAGAACTCTCGTGCCGTGTTTTCTGAGATGCAGAAAAAGGCTGGCGCATTCCCGATCAACATCCGTGTGCTAGAGGATGAGAAGAGGGCTCGTCTTGGCCTCCAAGAAGCCGTCTCTCATGGTCTCGTGAAACCATACGAGGTAGTGTACGTGACGGCACTCTGATTCATATGTCCCCTTTTCGATAACCTCCCGTTAGTTACACGCCCTCAAACACGTTTGTAGCCGCATTCCATTTCACAGTCGCCCTCCCGCCCGCTGGTCCCCTGTTGCTCACCCATCCACCTATTTGGTACAAACCGGAGCTAGTCAAGACCGAGAAAGAACTGGAAGATGAGGAGCTCAAGAGTCTGCTAGCCAAGCCACTGCGGGAGAACAAGAAGAAAAAGAAGGCAGAGGCAGAGGCCTAAGCCAAATGATTAGACAATAGATAATTGCACTATTTGTCGATCAACGGGGTCGTGATGTACGAATGATGAAATCGAAATACTTTGAATCACTCCTTAGGACTCTGACGTCCCCGATCCCTTGTCAGACTCTTCGCCAAACTCGCCGATCGTTCGAACGACGAGATCGACGTTCTCCAAGAACCCGTTGATCGCAAGACGTGCTAGACGAACCGTCAGGGTCTGAAACGTCCTGTGACGACGTCGGTCGCACGAATCAAGGAGGGAACGTGAAGACGGACGCGATCAGCTCGTCGCCTTCGACCGTCAACGTCCGTTTGACGGCATGTTTCTGCAGCTCAGCATCGACTTCGATGACTTGCTTCGTGATCGTGGCGTGCTTGTTGTTTGCGAACGGGATACGAACGGTTCTAGAGCGAGCGAGGTGTGAATGAGAAGGATAAGAAATGCGGGCGATCAGGTGAAGGTACCCACACGGTATGCCATGCTGCGTCAGCCATGGTAGTGGCGGTCGAGTCCCATCACAGAGACCGAGACCACCGCCAGCTTCGGATCGGTCTCGGAAAATGCACGCCACCACTGCACTCGACGTTCAATTCATCGTCTTCTCGAAATCCGTTCTCGATCGCGAGATCTGTTCATTCGCTCGTACACATTTCGAGGGCGTTTCTAATGTCACTACATACTTACTACTAACGACCACGGCCCGGTCACCGGAAATTGAATTGATCTGCTAGTCGGTTCAATTCATCAAAAGGCTGCACCGTTGCACGTGCTGTATACTGAATACTGAATCAAGGTTGCAGTAGGCTGCCATCGCCATCAAATACGTATGTGGTGGGTCCGGTACTTGGGGTTCTGCTCTCAGGCTATTCGGTGGCGTTTCAGGTTCGGAATTTACGCCTTGGCGAGTGCCTGTCGCAGCCTTGTCGAGACATTCGCGATGGCTCCACTTCGAGCGCGGTCGTGACGTTGCACAACCACTTGGGGTAGGTACGCCCTGCATGGCTGGAAAATCGTTTCTCACCCGCTTCAGATGATTCATGCCGTCCGCCTGGCAGTTGGCAGGTGTTCCGATAGTTTGAGAATTACGCACTGCTGTCATGCACACCACGGGAAAAATTTGGTCAGCGTTGAACGACTACGTGGCGCCGATTTGCTTATTGCTTCGTTTTGTTTGTCTGAAGTGAACCCTCAGCGAGTACGTATATGACACAGGAAACCCCCACGAGAAGCATCTGGCCCCCGAACCTGCGGAAGCGTCGGTATACCTAACAGGGACGGGCCGCCTTCTGTGGCGCCGACTTGGCTGGTAACGCAGCGCAAAACAGGGTTTTCCCTTGATCGCCAGGTTGGCGGATTATGCCACCGTAAACCCTGTAGCGGGGTATATTGAAAGCAGACAAGACCTAGCCGAAGGAAAAAAAAGGACGGTCAACGCGAATCATCATCATCAATTATTCTTTTCAGGTTCAGGTGCCTTCAACTTGGGGAATAAAGTTATAGGGAACCAGACGGAGATGAGTTATTCGGACCGATGCCCGTGGACATATGACAAGTATCCAAATGCACCTTTTCTCTCTGGACGAGAAGCATGGGCAGCCGAATCGCAATCGCCACCCAGACGGCTTGTCACGATGTTCCGTGCGCCCCAATGCGCCTGGGCAGAGATAAATACGAGGCCAATCGGGACAGGAATACCTGTCCGGGTACCCTCGCCCAAAAGAGGTTGTTGAGGAAACGAGAGTAAGGACACGCCCTTGCCTCGTGCGTACACATAACGTCTATGATAGTCATCGAGAAATACCGTCATTATTGAGACATTCTACAAGCGGAGTCCGGTTGGCATCCACATGATGACATTTCGCGCCCAAGTTGATCGCCCTGCAATAAAGGCTTAAAGCATACAAGTGGGAAAGGTAGATACAATGATGTGTTCATCTTACTAGATGGTATCGCCGCCTATTTGCAATGACCAATGATCCCCGTGTCGTCATTTGGTTAATGATGCATAAACCTGTACCAGGTCAGTGATGTTTTACCATATCCTGGGCCTTGAAAGGATCCTCTTCGATGGATCATGATACATGAGCAAGGGCCGCTGACGAGTAGTAACGACACCGCCGATTACGACTGCCCCGGTGTGGGTTGAGGAGGACTTATCGTCCCGTCATGTAAGAGGGTGGTGGCCAATGGCAGTTGCGATTTCGCACTAGGCCCAATCAGGAGCAATCGCGTCATTGCCTGAAGAAGAATCCGCATAGCAGTGCTTGTCTCACGAGCTCACGGAATAGGAGTGAGATACGATGCGTCAAAGGACGGCAGGGGGTTGGCGTATTCAAGAGTTTCTGCTGTAAGATTAACTTGATTCGGCTCACCCTATCGATGTATACATCCTACTATATGTGAGGAGGTCGTCGGTCTGGCTTCACAAAACCGACCTTGCGAGGCCTTTAGGTAGACGAGGAATAGAGGATCGGGCTCAAACAACTTGGGATTATCACGTCAAATCTGAGGGTCATTGTGAAGGCGAGAACGTTCTCTTGTGCTGCTACGGGATGTCGGCAGGATACTCACGTCGACTGTCTTGACACCCACCCCGCCGTGAGACTGTCCAACAACTAGACGAGAGACGGCTACTACAAAAATCCAACCCACTTAGTAGGGCTGGTACTCAAAACGGAGTTGACTTACCCCAAGGAATGCCCCAGATCGATCGCCTTGCACAAGAACAAGGACCGAGGCCAGAGCGTACTCGATGCCGTTCTTCACGACTGCGAGGCTCTTGTAATCATGCCCGTTCGTTTCGTAACGGTACACGACAGGCATTGCATACCTGCAAAACGCACATGCTCGTGAGACGAACGACGACGGGTCCGACCAATAATAACGCAAGCCACGTACCGTTTGACATGATGGACACGGGATATGATGACGTTCGTCGGATCGTTCCCACATGGGGCATGGGAGCTCTCACTGGCAAGGGTGGGTGCGAAGCGGTGGGACTCATCGGCGGTCGGAGGCCATGTCCAATGACCACACGCCTTTGCCTAGCACGTTTCCGAGACTGTCGAGAGAGGTGATGGACGTTCCCTGGGGGACCAGGGAACATGACTCTTCTGAAACATCGGAGCACGAGGCGGCCTCCATCCTACGTGAGTAGGAAAAGCGAGGCTGCGGTCACCACGGGAAGGTCTACGACTGCCTGGGAGCGTTCGGTGATTTGGCCGTCAAGTGAGGCAAGCCCTCGATACCAGGTGCGACGGGAACCCAACAAAAAAGCAGTTCGCAGATGCATCATAGACGACCCACCCGTGGTCCGAGTACGTCTGATTGATCTAGGATCCCAGCAACTACAAACAGATCGAAGGGTTGGTTCATCTAAAGTACTACAATTGATTGAGTCTGTGATAGCAAACGTTAACCAGCCCGAGGAGATCCCTCGAGTACACATTGCAAAACTCATGCAACCATCCCCAACCAGCGGGAATGAAATCCGATCCTCACACCCATCAGTAAAACAACACCAGCTGCTCCGAGTAGTCTCAAGGGGCCATGCACGACCCCATAGTCATGCATAAACACAAACGATCGCAAGAATGAAAACGAGGGAAAATTAGACCAGCTTAAAAAAGCGGAGGAAATAAAGCGCATTATCGCCAGGACAGGAATAATCTCTGAGATACCGGTATCGTCATCTTAAGTTGTTAGGAATAAAGCATGTCAGTTCATAGAACAAACGCGACGACAGCAAGGACGGCGGAGCTGAAAAGAGGGACAATGCCAAGCGGGCGTGTTGAAGGGGCGCCAGAAGTAGGGTTCAGGCCAGAAGTAGAGGTACCGGAGGCCGAGGATTTCGGAGATGAAGAAGTAGCCGAAGACGTCAAAGTAGGACTACCGAATGACGCAGGAAATCAGGTATGAAAGAGGTCATGGGGGCAAGCCTACTTACGCTGTCACGGTGAGGGGAGTAGATGCAAAGGGGGTTGCAGAATAAGAACCAGTGGGAGTCGTGGAAGAATCAGTGAGGATCGTGGAAGAGGAATCAGAGGGGACCATGGAAGAGGGGGTGTTAGTCAAGCAAGAGCCATCATTGCTGTCTCCGACAGTGATCTGTTGTCCGCCATTAAAACAACAGGGTAAGAAAAGCCCAGGGAAGAAACAACATACGGTTCCACTCCATGCTTCATTTCCGACAGAATCCAACATGGATAGGATGATTTGAGTACCACCGGCGACGTTAACGGTCCAGCTCATCTCGGTGGAAGTCTGGTTACCAAGGTCCACACTGTGGTAGATGAATGGTAGATCAAAGGAGGTGAAGCATAAGGCTCACAGAGCATTACCACACATATCATCTGCAGGGACGACGAGGAGGTCATAAGGGGCGTTGCCAGTATCAGACCATTGTATCTGAGTAGACTGGCACTGGGAAAGAGATCGGAAACGAGGCTTGGAGGAGGGGAGCGAGACAGACCTGCGTCGCACCAGGAGTATCGATCCATAAACCGGATATCTGGCCAAAAACGGAGCGGATGGGGGCGGTAAGAAGAAAGAGGGAAAGGAATGTGGTGAACATGGCTGCTCAGTGGATCAAGTGGGTCGTCGGGTAGGGAAGGAGGGGAGCAATACAGGGACTTGTCAGTCATCTTAAGCATGGCCTGATTCAAACCCCGCACAGCAACATACTACACGGCTTGTTGTCACTGGCGTTGATAATCTGATCCGTTCATTTGTTTCATGCAGTTGACATGCTCTTCACGTGCATACGCAGATAGACTCAGAGCCTACTCTTTACAACGTTGCCCTCTTCTACCAACCTTCGCCGCTTCGTTATCCTGCATGTCTCATCATCAGTAATGACGTCACAAACATACTTCCTCAGAAATGCCTCACCCAGAGTGCACCACCACGCTGGGCTCCTTGCCAACGCCTTCTACCGCTTGTCGCTCCTCCACGGGCACATATGATCGCTCGGACGGGCCAACATAGATTTGTCTCGGGCGCCATATCTTGACGCCTTCCGGGGACAACATCATCTAGCTGTGCCGTCAGCTGCCTTCCGACCGCACCGGAACCGCACGCACCTGACGCCAGTGGGCGAGCCATCCCACGACGCGCGGCACAACGAACAAAACGGGGAAAAAGTCCATCGGAAAGCCTGACACCCATGGGTTCACCCTGATGCCATGAATTTTCGTTAGAGTACGCACCCATCGCGCGATATATCAGCCCGCTATTTCAAGTCGGATGTCAAAACTCGGATCCGTTGCCAAACGTGGACATACCTCCAAAAGTCGACGTTGGGAGCAAGCTTCCGGGAGACGAAATACTCGTCTTTGAGTGCTGCATCGTGTAATACCATGGCAGTGTTGAGCAGTGAATCGGCACCCGTGCTACAGGATGAGAACGCCTCGTCAACAGGTATGATAGATGAACCAAGGTGGGAATGCACACTGCGAATACTTCATCTGCAACCTTTCTTATGATGAACGATCGGGGGTCAGACTACCAAGAAGCGACCTCAACCAACTCGTTCATGCATGTGGGATAGTGCACTTACAGTCTTGTAAATGCGATGCCCAAACCCACTGAGCACCTTCTCGCGGCGCTTCACAGCTGCTAGGAATTCTGGAACATTCTCAGGACTAGGATCCGTGTTGGCTCCGGCGGTTGTATGCGAGGTTAATACCGCCAACATACCTTCCAATAGATACCAACATCCGGATCACAGCTTCGTTCGCGCCTCCGTGAAGCGGTCCACTGTATACCATTATTTCAGGGAACACGGTACAAATTCTCAAGCCGGTACTTACTACAGCGAAGCACACCCCGCCGCGATTGCGCTGTAGGGGTCTGGCAAGGATGATCCGGTTTGAAGGACAGTGGTACTGGAAGCATTCAGCTCGTGATCAGCATGCAGGATGAACAAAATGTCCAAGGCGCGGACAAGGACAGGATGGGGTCTGTATGCATTCCTGCCAGACGTCGGCGTAATTGGGAAAGCGTCATTGTGTGAGAGATGGTCAAGCTGAAAGAGGAATCTGAAAGACAAGCCAGCATCTGTCAGCCTACGTTATGATACGCAGCGAATAGAGAACACATACGACTCCGTATAGTTCATCCCCGTCGGTGGCACCACGAACTCTCTTCCCTGCCGGACACGGTAGGCCATTGCAGCGAGGGTCGTCGCTTTACCTATGAGTCTGTAAATTTGCTTGTCCATGTTTTGAAGTGCGGCCTGGTTCCCCTTTGCGCCATTCGTATAGAGGTTCTGGCCTGAAAAGGCGACCGTCAGCGCTTCGCCCCGCCGTCCGCGAACCGACAGATGTTGAAAACAAGGAGTCAAACGATACCTTGCAAGGAGGGGTTCGCCTCGCCATAATACGACCCCAAGTACGTGAATGCGCTGGTCAGGATGGCCATTGGATGGGCGTCATACCTGAACGCACGAAAGAACCCCGCCGCGTCTGCGTGCATCACACCATGATTGAGCACCTCGCGCTCAAAGTGGGAGAGCTGAGAACGAGTGGGGAGGGCACCATAGATGAGGAGGTATGCGCATTCCAGGAACGAGGACTGCGAGGCGAGTTGCTCGATGGGGTAGCCTCTGGGAAGGAGACGCGGTGAGAAGAGGGTGGGGCTATATGTGTACGTGGGAAAGTAGATACCTGTAGCGCAAGATACCGTTGTCGCCGTCGATGTAGGTGATGGCA
>JBBPJV010000135.1:0-41601 GCA_038088915.1 Sutorius aff. eximius
AAGAAGGAAAATGATTATGAAAAGAAGATTTGTCCAATCTGGTGACACCTCAAATACTATCAGATTTATTCAGTTTAAAGAAACCTTTGCCTCAGCTTCTTTCTTTGTTTCTTGTGCAAGCCTGGCTTGCCAATATGCTTCTATTTCAGCACTATCCCATGAAGCATGATGAGGGTGTGAGTGGCCTTGACCAGGCTGGGCAGTTTGAGTGGACACAATGAGGGCTTGAGATGTTGGAGGTGTGGAAAGAGGACGATGCAAGTATTGGAGATGAGAAGGACCCAGGTTGTTGAATTGTGAGTAGTGGGGGTCCTAGAATTGACGAATTCATGCCGGTCGGGGATTACATGACTTTTGGGGTTCAGGACAGTCCTGGGATTGGTGACCAAATTTATTACAATTAAAGCAATTGCCATTGAATGGCCATTTTGCTTGTGTTGCTTGTTGTGCCCCTATTTCCATAGGGGCACCTCGGCCAGGTTGTGTTCCCATGGCTGTATATTGTGGTTGAGACCCATACGACCTTTGGTATTGTGGGAATCGAATTCCCTGTTCGTACTTGACATATTCGAAATGTTTACCCATTTCTGCGTATTTATTTATGGTCTCTTCAAATGTTAAGTCCCCTTCGGCTTGTAATACGGTCACATATATCTTGTAGTCGATTGCCTTGCAAAGAAGGCAGACCGTGGTTTCATTGTCAATCTCTATATCCTCTTTGAGAAATTGGAATTCATTTAAGAACTCTGCTGTTCTCCTGTTTCCTTGTTTCATTGTTTCCAACTTGGAATATTCCATTTCCTTATAGTCGGCAATCTTGAAATATTTTTTCACATCTTTCTTGAGTTCTTCCCATGTGGGCCATTTGTCTTTTTCCAGACTTTTACATATGTGTAGATGAGCAAATGCTGCCACTTCTCCCTCCATTATCATCCAGACTGCTGCTGCTTTCTCTTTGTTGTCATGGAGTGGGTGCCATTTCTGGGTGGATACCCAGAGTTCCATGAACAACCACCATTTGTGGAAGGTGGCGTGCTTTCTGTCCCATTTGCCAGGATCAGCGAATTTCTTGTCTAGATTTTTTGAGGTGTCCTCAGCCTTGATGGTGTTCAAGATCTTGTCGATCTCATTTTTCATGTCTTGCCACGAGGCAGACATCATTCAGCTGTAAAAATAAATGGTGTGGGGGCGATGGTAGGATGATTGGAGTTTTGTAGAAGGACGAAGGGATCTGGTGGTCTTGTTGGCAAGGGTTATCCTATCATGTGGGTTTATTTTCTTTTCCCAGTGAATGTCTTGTAGCCAATCGTGGGCAAATTGGACAATGTTATCCCCGTTCAGATAGAAGGATGCGAGAGGCATGAGAAATGCTTTGAGTTCCTGAGTTTTGAAAGAATCGGGACAAGCAGGGGGCATATATGGCTGTAAGAAAAACTATTGCTCCCAGGCAGCTGTGGGGAGACCCTTGACATGATGCAGCAGGAGACTGCAGAGAAGTTGGTGGTTTTACGTCAATTCAGACGTGGGAGGAACCAAGTTAGCTAACAGTTTTTTAACACTGTTTCACCAGTCAACCAGCATGCTTGCAGCTACATGTGAAGAGGGGCTCCTATGCTCTTTGGGGTGCAGCAATGTTATCCTTATTTGTATGCCAGACAAGTGTATAACTACTGGTTACTGGATGTATGCCCGATGCCCATCAAGTGGTGCGTATACTTATTTTCCTTATCCCTGGAGTCGTGGGAGCGAGTTTGACCTCATGAGAAGTCTAGCTCAAGTGAAACGAGATCATACACTAAGACTAAGTACAGACGAGGTGGAACAAACAACGAGAACTGACTATGATGTTTGGCAACGTGTTACAATGAAGAGGAAAATAGGGAACACATGGAATGGTTACCACAGGCAAAGGTGTAGGAGAATAGTACTAGATATCCCAACTTAGGCCTGAGGTATGATCCCAGGTAATGCCCAAGTGAGCTAGACTGGGGGAACAGTTGTAGCTACATCCAGGTATATATACAAATGCCAAGATTATTACTAATACATGACTAATATATCATGGGACATGGTACAATAGATAATGAAAGGTACAGCCAATAGCAGAATAGACTCTTATCTATGATGTCATGAGTCTAGACCAGTCACATGATCTGACATCATAGGAGTCTAGGTCTAGTCACATGATCATGAGAATGGAAAGGTAGGGGAAGTCACATGACCTGGTTGTGACAAAATAAAGAGAAAGAAAAGTGTAGACTATGAGTGTATAAGTAGTGTAGTTTAAGTGAAGCGAGTTCTTAACAGGCAGTGCACCACCAGTTTAAAGTCCTTTTGATCATCCAGAATCTTGAGTCCTTTTGTTGGCCATCCTTAGGAGTAGTCCCTCCTCAACACTCATCCTAGTCAACTCTCTTAGCCCTTCAATCTAATCTATCCACCATCACTCACCCATCATCACTCATTTATCATCCTTATCACCATAGTCACCCAGATCTTCCCTGATCATCTAGCATCATCACAGTTTCTATCCCCATGCATGCACTATAGCCATCTCTGATCAATCTAGCAGCTTGTTCTCCTTCCAGATTGTTTGGATCTTCATTGATCTCTCATCTGGAGTATCTCCACCACCCCTAGCAACCTTCCCTACTCCATAGCCATCCTAGATCAATGTGGATCATTTGGATCATTGCTCCCTTTAGATGTTTTGCCAGACTGGACTCACTATGATGTCCTCTCCATTCCATTCACATTTCATATCTTGTCACCCATGCCCACCTCTTTCCTTTGAAGGTTCCTCACACTAGTCCTCTCTAGTGTCTTGAATGCTAGTCCCTTTCTTGTGTTGTGCCTCATTGGAGTTTCAGCTATACAAAGGGGGTAATATTACAATTTGTTTCCTTTTTCCTCACCAATCCTGCCCCAAGCCTAGTCCAACCTCACCAATTGTCCTATCCTTTTATAATTGGTCTTGCCTGTTCTCTTTATGCTGACTCATTCCTGTTACTCTTAGTCCTTACTTTCACTTGTCAGCACCATTGTTTCTTTTCCCAAGTATACCTTCATCACTACCTACTCTATTCCTCATATACTTGCTTTACTTATCTATCAAGAGAGAACTACTATGCTTACTTTCCTACATTAGTGTCTCCACTATTGTAGCCTTCACCAGAGTCTTGTGGTACTAGCCTCCACTAGTACTCTCTTGTACCATCACCATCTCTTATCCACACTTGCCTTCCACTTAGGCTTTGTTACAACACATATTTAATTTTCTTAACTTTCAAACATGTACACTTGTAGTCTACACTTTTTTCTCTTTATCTTGTTACAACAAGTCATGTGACTTTCCCCTATCTTTCTTTTCTCACAATCATGTGACTAGGGCCTGAACTCTATGACATCAGATCACATGACTGATCTAGACCTATGACATCATAGATAAGAGCCCCTTATGCTATTGGTTGTACCTTTTCTTATCTATCATACCATGTCTCACAATATATTAGTCATGTATTAGTAATACTCTTGGCATATGTATATATACCTGGGTGATACTATGACTGTTCCCCAGTCTAGTTCACTTGGGCATTATCTGGGATCATTCCTAGGCTTAAGTGGAATACCTAATGCTCTCCTTACCCTCACCCGTGGCCATTGTATCACATGTTCCTTTTCTTACTTCTCTTTCCTCTTCATCATAAAACGTTGCATGGTGTCATAACATGTCCTATTGGTTTCACCTCATCAACTTAGCTTAGTTTTTGATCTCATCTCAGGCTTTGCCTAGTGTGACCTTGACTGAGACTAGCACTTGACCTCCTTTCTACAAAAGAGGTACTCTTGTGGGCATTGCATTCCAATTCTAGTTGGACATTTAGTCCTCCTTCATCAGGCCTCTCAACCCTCCTTCATCCTTTGTCCTTGACAGTCTTCTACCCACTGTTGAGTGGTAGTTACTCCTTTGAACATGTCTTGTTGCTGCACCTAAGGCAACTCTTTGTAACACTTGTCATTTCTGACTTGTGACCCTTGACCCTTGACCCTACACTTGTAGGTGGTTTATCAAGAGCTATGCCTGGTCCTACCTGGAACAGTCATAACACTAGTGAGGGCATATAGCAGCTAAGGCCACTCCCATTACTCTAGGTGATTCCCAGGTTGACAAGACTAGGGTTACTAGTCCTGACCCTGAGGCTTTATATAATGCCAAGGGCTTGTGCACAGACCAAGCTGTGCCAAGCCCATACATGAATAATTACTCAAATAGATAGTGTGTGTGATATAGTTAAATATGTGATGTCCAAAGGGTATATCATGTGATCCTAGGAGGTCACATAACCAGAAAGGGAGGAAATCACATGACAAGTCAGGTGACCAACCAATCATGTGATCTATAGTACAGTAAATAGTGTAATAAAGTGTACAGTCCAAAGCTAATGAGTAAAAAGTGTACAAAAGTGTAGCAAAGTGTACAAAAAATTAAGCTAATGAGGATGCATTTTGTAACATCATGCAGTGACTATTATGTTCATTCCTCATTGTTACACATTGCTGGATGTCATAGCCAGTCCTCTCTCTCTATTCAGTTGTTAGCCACACCATTGGAAAGTCCTCCAATGCCGTGCACTTGGGGCTGGGGTTTGAGGTTTGCCTTATTCCAATGAGTTCCTCCTTTGGGCTTGTTTCACTGAGACTAGCTCCCTAGATCCTATTAATATGGTTAGGACTACTGTTACAACCAGCCTGAATAGGGATAAAGGTAGCCCTAAGAGCAAAGGAGGTTCTGAGATTCAAAGGGATGATCCTACTTATAATAAAGAGGTGAAGGGATGACAGAGGTTCAGAGGTTCAAGGGCTTTGAAGACAGAAGGTCCACTTAAATGAGGGCAAGTTGTTCAGAGATTCAGAGGGAAGCTAAGACTGAGAGATGATTCAAGGGATGGATTTAGGGAGATCTAGCTTGGGATATCCAAGTGGTTACAGGTGGGTTCTTATACTACTGGTATAGAACCTGATGGAAGGATAGAGAACATGCCAAGGAGTTCCTTGATCAGTGGTTCAAGGAATGGTATGCAATGCAATGGAAGGAAACACAGCCTGGCAATTGAAATATGGGAGAAGGTGATGGGGAAGTGGCTATGGTGGAAGGAAAGGTAGTCCATAGGGATCAAACACTGGACTTAGTAGTAAGAGATAGGGGAGAAGACAAGTGTAGTAAGAGAAGAAAGAAATTGTAACAACTACCTAGTCAGCATTGCATCCCAATACCTTGAAGGCATTACATCCTTGTTCCTTGAGCACTTAGCCACCCTCATCACTTCATCCTTGACAGTCTTCTATCCACTGTTGAGTGGTAGTTCTTCACTTGACTGCATATTGGTGCCACACCTAAGGCATCTCATCTTCATCACACCTGAGAACTCTTGACCCTACTTCCATAGGTTGTAGGTGGCCCTTCAAGAGCTACACCTGGTCCTACCTGGAACAGTCATTGATGCAGATGGGACTGAAATTTGGGAATCCAAATGTCCTCACCCCCTAAACCCACAGCAGTATGTGAAAATGTCATTGTAGAGCTGAGAAGTGTTAGTGTAGACATCATGTATGAATACTTATTCTCACCAGTCATTACACTACACACTTGTGCTCTTTACACCAGCATTGTGCCACAGGTTAGTATAGCAACTTGGAAATTTTTGCTCAGTTGTTAGAGAACCAAATTCCACACCTCCTGGCCAAAAAAAGTAAGAGGAAAGATAACAAAATGATGATGCTACAGGAAAAACATTGAAAAAGTGGTCACTTCTGTATCCATGATAGTACATGCAACTCCCCAAAGTCCTTCCCCACAATCCCTCATTACAATTGTACAGTATGCACAATATTTCACAAATGGTTGCAATATCAATGTTACTGAATCCTACCAAACCCCCTTGACAAAATTACATTATCACCACTTCTGTAAGCCATTTTGTATAGCTACACACATCTCCTACACTTGCCACTTGGTCATTAGAAGCAGAAAGCATATATCCTTCATATAACTCCACAATTCCATCAATTAACAATAACTCCCCTTTTCCAGTATTTTTCTCAATATATTTCATATAGAGAAGCTGATCTGTGCTTTCAGCCTCACTCTGCATGGCATCATATATGAGCTGATCCTGGTCACTATACCTATTACAACTGTTAGGCTATTCCAGCATATACTAATGTACTCACCTATGATACTCTAGTAACTCCTCCTGAGGAACTTTTGGATCAAGAAGTTGACTTGCTAGCACTCCAGTGGTTTGGACATGAGTCTCAATTTTATTATATGCCTGAGATCTTGCATCCATACTTGTTGCCTGCATGGATTTTCGCATGACATCACTCTGGGATGGAACTTGGTTACCAATCCAGCCTCTAACACCTGTAATCAATCTGTTACCACAATCAACATGATTTATTAGTGAATCAACTGAGTCCAAACCTAGGCTGATGGATTGCATTTGAACTACTTGGCTGGAAGGGACTGTAACCTTCACCATTCAAAGATTTTCTACTTTAAGTTAGCCCATCATCTAACAGGAGCAACAAAGCCTACCCTGGAGCCTTCAGTGTGTTCATGCAATATGCAAAATGCTTACCCAAGGAAGTGAACAGGAGTGGTCTGTAGTATTCCGACCAAAAATCACCCCGACGGGTTACAAAATTGTGCAGTGCATGCAAACATTCATCGAGGCCGTATGTAGTTTCCAAGTTGCAGGTTTGATACCATTGTTGGTAACTGCCTCGCGAAAGGACAACACGTCCGTGGTGCTCATGAACACCAAGGAACAAATTGATCGCCGCTTGCTTGTCAGCATCTATGTCCAGTATAAGCACGGCCCTCGCATAGAATATATACAAACCAACCTAATAATGAATTGGTATAAAAACGGCGGATGTTCTCGATTATATCGCGCGAATGACTATTCCAATGGGGCATTCGTCGGTAGGTCTCCACTCGGTTCACAAGTGCACTCCCCGTATATTGAAGAGCAATGGCTGGTGGAAAAAGTGAGTGGGAAGTGAGTAAAACCCTGAGGTGATACGTACTGTCGCCGTGATCGTGATACATCTCTGTCAGCATATTGACAGCATCCGAGTCGAATGAGAGATTTGGATTTCCTACTACTCCGAGCGCGTAAAGCTGATGGCCGAAAGCTCGCTTCCCAAACACGAACTGGGCAGCGTTCGTACGGTCCAAGCAGTCGACACAATTGGTACGACATATACCATTTTGCAGACGAATATCATCCCGCCACGACGGAATATCTTTGTTTCTGCGAAACATTCGATCAGTGTCTGAGCATTGCCAACCCGAATGATGTGAACTTACGATTCGCTCTGCAAACAATGCGAGAATGGTTCCGCTCCCGTATGGAAAAAGCCTGTCATCTGGATCCATTCCTCAGCCGTATCCTCCAAGTAACTAATGACGTCTTGTGTCTTCCTGCTGGAGATAAACAGTAAAGTTACTTCAATGCCAAACGAACATACTCTTTGTACGCCCTCGACATATCCCAAGCAAGATAAACCATTTTCTTGTCGTCCGGCAAAAATTGGTTCAGGTAGCGCACACACTGTGTGTACTCGTCCAGAAGTTTGGATTCCCTGGGTACAGGCTCCCGCCTCTTGATAAGATTAAGTATAAAAATGGGGGCTCGGTAACGAGCAAATAGGTCGTTAAAATGGCGAGAGGCAGCGGTATAGAACGGGTCGATCACGTTGACTGGAACACGGTTTGAGTGAGGCACACGATCGGTAATGATGGACTGACTTTCGATCGGAGGACGGGGACTCATGGTAGTGGTGTCTTGTGTCCAGTGGATTGGTATGCTTCCTCGATACTGTAATAGAATCGTGAAGGGAACGGGAAGTACTGGAAACTCCGACTTGCCTGTACATAGCTCGTGTACTGTGGACTTGGTCGGCGGGAATAACCCTTCTCGGATGGAAAGTAAAACGGTGTGGTCAAGGCCTCTGAGACGATTTGCTCCGTCTCGACTTCGTTCGCGACATTACCCTTGAGTTCGATGAGAAAATTGAAAGGAGATAGATGTGTGCTCTGACCTCTTCGTTGACGCCTCTCGTCAGATACCTAGCGCCTGCATAATGACGAGAACGGCGGGCGATCAGAGTAACAAAGATAACGCGACCAAGAACGTTCAACTCTAGGCAGAAAATCATTTTAGTACCGACTGAGGCCGAGGCAAAAGACACTCACTTGCTTGATCGACATGGCCGTGGATAAGCGGAATTAACCATGTGTGAACCCCTCGCGGAGCGGTTTCCGTGAAAGGGCGCGACATCGTATGAAAATTCCAAACATAACGATCGTTGAAAGGCCAGGAAGACTCCCGAAACCGATCTGGCTTCGTGAGATTATTC
Organism: Sutorius aff. eximius; assembly: GCA_038088915.1. Lineage (NCBI taxonomy): Eukaryota > Fungi > Basidiomycota > Agaricomycetes > Boletales > Boletaceae > Sutorius > Sutorius aff. eximius. The sequence continues at coordinate 8,428 of JBBPJV010000135.1, forward strand.
TGGAGCGTCGAAGTGATGTCGTACGAGTGACTATTGTCGGACTAAGTACTCCGTCGCTGCTGTTTTAAAGAAGAATACCTGAAGTAAAAGTTCTTCGACATATCGACTTGTTTGAATATGTTGAGCAGACGCTGTTCTTCCGCGGTCTTTTCTACCTTGTGGTTGGCACACACGGGTATCATATCCGTGCTCTCGCAATGGTATAGGTAATGACCACCGAGAAGGGCGACGACAGAGCGTTTGGATATCACAATCATATACCACCCGGCGGTGAACTTGACAAAGCCTGCCGTGAGGTTCTCAGTCGGACTAGAGCGCGGGCAGAGAAGACCATTCACCGGCGACTCCAAAGATGACCCTGGCTTTTCCTATGCCACCGGAACCCTTGTTTCCGTCATCAAGCATCTTGAGCATGGCGCTCATCTGTTTTCCGCTGTAATCGGTGTCATCCTCGACGACGTGTACGTCGTTTAGCGAGGTGCGGTCGATTTTGATGATGCGGTGACGGGAATCGGATGGGTTCGACGCGACGACGTAAAAGCGAAGCTTGTTCTCGTACAAGATGAACTTGTTGAAGACAGTGGCAGACATGGTAGCCGTGCAAAAGCAAAATGTGGCACCGCTACTATGTTGGGAGGATGGTGATGTCATCCCTCCTGTCAGCAATAAAAGCTCGACTTGGGCTCGTCCCGCCCATCCACTCTCTCCGCGATGATCTTATTCCGTTTTATCCTCCTCGCCAGCGTGGTGCATGCGTTTGGCTGGTTCTCCTCTGAACCAGACTATGCCAAGTGGTCCCGCGACGAGTTGCGCACCTGGCTCGAACACCACAGTATCAAAGTACCCTCTTCCTTTGACCAGCCTCACCTTTACGACCTCGTAGACGCTAATTGGAACAGTCCACCCCCCCTTGCTGCCTACGCTGAAGCTGGTCGACAATGGACATTTGATCAGTACAACCGAGCTCAGCGTGCGTTTGAGCACATCAAGGAGGATTCATTCGACAAGTGGGACGAGAGCAGGTTGAGAGCTTTCTTGCTCGAGCAGGGCGTCGTCGCACCGTCTGGTCCTCGCGAGCAGCTCGTGCTCCTTGCCAAACACAAGTACCGCTCATACACTAACGCGGCCGCACTTTATTCCTCCCTCGTGTCAGCATCAGCTTCCTCAGCCTACGCTGATGCCACCGACGCAGCCCGCTCCGCCTCCCAATGCATTAGCAGCGTGGCGGCTCAGGCGACTCACGAGGTCACTCGCGCCTTTGACGACACAAAGGACTATGTTTACTCGTCATGGGAGGAGCACCGTTTGAGGAAATGGCTTGAAGAACACGGTGTCGTCGAGGCAAAAGGCGCAAACACCAAGGATGACTTGACAAGGCTCGCCAACGACTATTACCGCAAAGCGTCCTCTGCCGTGTGGGAAAGCTGGAGTGATTCCTACATCGTGAGCGCAAACTTACCTCCTACCTGGGTCACCTTCCCTAATGTGTGTGCTAGCGGGAATGGCTCGTCTCTCACAATCTCTTGGAACCCACAGACACACATGCTCGATCGAATCTTCTCGATCATATGAAAAAGTACTATTACGGCCTCACAGAGCATGTCTGGGACACTTGGTCCGACTCTCAGTTGAAAGCATGGCTTGTTGATCACCATTTTTTGAAGAGTGATGCCGAGAGGAAACGCGACGAATTGGTCAAGATGGTCCAGTAAGCACGGATGAATCTTGTTACCGGTCGCGAGTTGACGTTCGATACCTATCAGGGAGCACTACTTCTCTGTGGCAGATAACATATGGGGAGCATGGGCAGATTCGGACATCCGCCAATGGCTTTCTGAGCACGGATATCCTGAGGCCAGACATGACATGAACCACCACAAGGACCTTGTGCATCTGCTACACAGCAAGTGAGCACGTGTGTTCCTACTCATCTTGAACCAGCCGAAACTCTTTCACAGGCACCCCGATGCGAGAGTAAACGTGGCCCCTTATCTTGCATGGCCAGACACCCGCTTGCGTGCATACCTGCGCGAGAGGGGCATCAGCGAGGATGTACTTCCGGCCACTAGACCTTTGTTACTGCGTGAGTCCCCGCGCCTTCGACCCCGTCCTTGTTTGACCGTCTCTGCAGAAGAGACCCGTATTCGCTGGGTGCAAACCTCTACCAGGGCTGAGAACATCTTCGCGAGGCTCAGGGAAATCGTCAACAGTTCTGTAGAAGCTGCAGAGGAGAAGATCTCTCGAGCTCTCGAGGTGGGTTGAATATCATCGGATAGACAGCCAATGGACCGACGGAACTCTTGCCGATAGGTGTTGAGCGGGCATTCGCGCGATGCCGTACACGAGTGTGCTGACATGAAGAAGACCCATGCCTGGGGCTGGGGTCCGCACAAGGACGAACAGGCACGCGAGAAGGCGGAAGGGGTGCACGAAGCGGTCAAGGATTCTGCCGCGAGCGTGGGCAGGGAAAAGGCACAAGATGAATTGTAAGATTAGCAAGGTGTGAATGTTCACACCGAAAGGTCTGCATGATAAGTAAGTGATTGTATGTACTTGCACGGTTAGAACAGAGTTTCATCCAGCGTGCGGGAATGGATGGATGGCCGCCGAGCTTGCCCGAGACGGACGAGCAACGTGACCAGCAAATGTGATAATGCTCGGAAGTAACCGCGTCAAGCCTGGTGATAAAGATCGCGCACATCTTTCTCAAATCTTCCCGTACTCCACACTCTGCTCAACATGGTGAAGGCTGTCGTACTCGGCGCTGCAGGTAGATTCTTTCTTGCATACCTTTCCCAGCGCTCACAAAGACGATCAGGCGGTATTGGCCAACCCTTGTCCTTGCTGCTCAAAGTGAACCCTGCCGTGACAGAGGTATACCGTGCGTTCCTCATCGTGGCTTCTCTAAACACATGCGTGACAGCTCGGGCTCTATGATATCGTCAATGCACCTGGAGTGGCTACAGACTTGTCTCACATCTCAACCCCTGCCAGGGTCGAGGGATACCTTGCCCCAGACGATGGCCTGAAAAAGGTCCTCACTGGTGCAGACATCGTCGTTATTCCCGCTGGTATCCCAAGGAAACCAGGAGTGAGCGGGTTGTTTCCTTCCTGTAGGAATGACGTTAACTCATCCTTAGATGACACGGTGCGTGACATGGGCGAGCATATTTGTCGGATGACTAACGGTGGCAGCATCCTCGGAAACATGCAGTGACGACCTGTTCAAGGTTTGATCAGTTTCTTCTCTACGTACCAATTACTGACATCGCTCAGATCAACGCCGGGATCGTGCGCGACCTCGCTACTGGCATCGCCACGGCTGCTCCAAAAGCATATGTGCTTGTCATTTCCAACCCCGTCAACTCCACGGTCCCTATCGTTGCCGAGGTGTTCAAGAAGCACGGAGTCTTCGATGCCAAGAGGTAGCCTTGGACCATACTTTGTATTAAATATTCTTTATCCCATCCTTAGGCTCTTTGGTGTCACGACATTGGATGTCGTTCGTTCTTCAACATTTGTGGCAGAGATCCTTGGAGACCGTGCTTTGGCTACTTCTATCGCTGTGCCCGTCATAGGTGGTCACAGCGGCGTTACTGTCTGTAACAACCACCTTGCCCGGATTGCCCAGTTCTAACGAGGACAACAGATTGTACCACTCCTTTCGCAATCGTCGCACCCGCTTCCTGTCGACCTCGAAAAGTCTGCCCTTGACACTCTGGTTAACCGCATTCAATATGGAGGCGACGAGGTCGGCAAGGCCAAGGATGGTACTGGCTCGGCTACTCTTTCAATGGCTTTCGCTGGCGCGGAATTTGCGGGCAAGGTTATCCGTGCTCTGAAGGGCGAAAAAGGCATTGTTGCACCGACCTTCGTTAACCTCGAAGCGGATAGTGTCGGTGGTAGGGCCGTTCAGAGGGAGATTGGCAAAGAATTGCCATACTTTTCTGCACCTGTCGAACTAGGAGTGCGTTCGCTGCATGCTGATTAACCGCTTGATCTGATCGTGCTGTAGCCAAACGGCGTGGAGAAGATCAAGAGTATCGGCAGTATCACGGAGGCAGAGAAGGCTCTTATCACAGCCGCGCTCCCAGAGCTCGAGGGTAACATTAACAAAGTGAGTTTCGTGTGTTCTGTTGTGTTCCCCTACTCAACCTGTGTCAGGGCATTTCGTTCGTCGAGGCTCCTAAGCTCTAGAGGAATAAGTAACGTTATTAGAATCGAGTGTATTATTCAGATGGATGAGTAGGTGATTTGAGATATATCTATGCACGTGACCCGACGCGTCAAGTTCATTCCTCACGTGACCACATCTAAGACTTGGGCTTTTTCTCTCCTCCAGTCATGTGGTCGAAAATAAGCAGTGCCCTCAAACAACGAGAGGGAAACGACGCTGACGCAGATCATTCAGATGCTCAATCGGCCATTCGCATTCCTCCACCCGATCCTTTCTGTATAAATGCCACAACCTACTACACACAACAGTCCCCTCCTACTCCCCCCCCAGTCTTACACTCGCGTACCGCCTCCCGTGAGGAGGATATCATCTGGTCCCTCCGCACCCAGCTCGCATTGCAGCAAGAGATGTGCGCCCAGTTCGAGATCGATCTGCGTGCACGCGACGAGCTGGTAGAAGCTCTGACGATCCGTCTCGACGCCTCAGAGACGGAGAACGCCAAACGCAAGACGGTAGTCCGCTCGTGGAAGAAGAAGGCTGCGGACTTGGAGAAGATGTGCCGTCACCTGGAGGAGGAGGTCGATAACAGCCGTCGGGAGAGCATGGAGAGGAGTATCATGGATGAGGCCAGTGGGGAGGCCCTCCGTCAGTTACATCGGCAAATCTCTCAACTCGAACGGGAGAAGATCGACATCGAGTCCGAGCGCAGCGCCTTGGCGCAGACGGTCGAGGACATGGAAGCCAAGGTTGTCCAACTCAGGGAAAAAGATGGCCTGACGGATGGGACTGGCAAGGAAGTCGTACCCCAGCTACATCAGCGGATTTTGCAGCTTGAACGGGAGAAGAACGACACAGAGATCCAACACAATACCTTGGCGCAGGGGATGGAAAAAGCGCAGGCGGAAATCCTTAAGCTCCAAGGAGAACTCTCTGTCACGGACGAAGCAAGCGTCGAAGCGTTGCGCAGGCTGCACGGCCAGATCTCGCAACTAGAGCGGGAGAAGAACGATATCAATAGGGAATGTAACGCTTTGGCTCAGGCAAAGGAGAGAGCAGAAACCGAGGCTTTCAGGTCGAAAGAAGAACTCGATGCCTCGAACGAGACGAATAGGAAAGCCTTACATCGCCTGCACGACCAGATTTCGCTGCTGGAACAGAAGAAGAGCGAGGTTGAGGCAGAACGAAATAGTCTGGTGCAGCAAGCGGATAAAGCAGAGGCCGATCTTCTCAGGTTGAAAGAGGAGCTCGGCGTCGCAAGCGAGGCCAACCAGGAAGCTCAGTGTCAGCTTCGCGACCAGGTCTCACAACTGCAGCAGAAGAGGGGAGACGTTGAGGCGGAACGGGACGACTTCTCATCGGAGGTCTCTAGGCTGCGCCTCCATATCCAACAACTGCAAAAAGACAGCGCAGCTATGGAAGTCACGATTGTCCAGCTGAATAAACAGATTGAACAAGATAAGGAAGATATCGAGGGTCTTAACATTGCACTGGAATCGAAACAGCAAGAACTAGAACTGGTGCGTATCGCTCCTCCGAGACTGATAGCCTGAAGCGATCATCTTTCCCCTCGTCACCCTAGATAAAGCGCAAACACGGAACACGAGCCACTGCGAGTTCGACTGCAAGTCGAACGAGTGCAGTTCCATCCACTACCGGAAAACCGGTAGTAAGTGCCACCCCCCCGTCGAAGATCCGAAGAACTTCCACCGCTGGCGCTCGAACCTTGTCGCCCGTTCACTCGGGAGTTCCCTCTGCCCTTGGGAAGGCTACCAATACTAAACCACCCAGCGCCAGTGCATTGCGCCGCGCATCCTCTTCTAGCACGGAAACCAAGGCCAAGTTGCCCAGTCGCCGAGTTAGTATTACATCTGTGCCAAGCGAAGCAGATGAAAAAGAAAATGCTTCTGCACCTGCACCCTCGAAAAACCCAAGAAGAGCGATGGTCCCGATATAACGCTTGCCGCTGGGCAGGTCATGACTGTTAATATTTATCCCTTATGATGGGTTTATGGCTTATTTCTTCTTCGCGGTATCACGACATTCGCTTGCTCTTGGACATGTCATTATCCGTTTTGCTTTCCAGTGATTAATTCTTTCACTATCTACCAGAATACTCGTTACGCACCGAGCGATATGATGCATGGTGTTCACGTTATATATATGATACCCCTCACGATTCATAGGTTGTATGCCTAGGCTCTGGTTGTGGCAAAAAGCTGGCACTGATATTGTACTATTTTCTAAGCTGCAATCCTGATCACGCCGCTGGTACTTTTCTTCGTGGCAGCGTCATGCATTCGTGACTTGTTCCGAACCAGGTCTGGCAATGATGAAGCGAACTGTTGCCCGCAGTGTGCTCCGTTTGTCGGCGACTCTCTGTCCCCGCAACAGCAGCGTCGTGGCCAGTTCCGACGTTATACGTGCAATCCGAACCTCGGCTGTTTGCCCAGGTCAGAGGGCCATCGTGTACAGTAAAACCGGCGACCCGTCCTCCGTTCTCTCCGCGGTCCGTTTCCCAGATCTCCCTCCCCCAGCACCCAACACCGCAAACGTCCGTTTTCTACTGTCCCCTATCAACCCCGCTGACATCAATGTCATCGAAGGGGTCTACCCAGCGCGACCGGCCCCCAGTGCGGACTTGTCCGATGCGTGCGCAGTATACGTCGCTGGAAACGAAGGGGTAGCAGAGGTCGTATCCGTCGGGGATGGCGTCACGGCTCCGAAGGAGAAGGATTGGGTGGTCATGACCAAACCGCAAATGGGAACCTGGTTGTCGAGCAAGAACGTCCGCGTCGAAGACGTGCTCAAAGTAGACTCTTTGGGGTTGGACCCGGTGCAAGCCGCAACGCTCACCGTATGCATGTGTCGTTTGTCGTGGCGAAACGAAACGGATGACCATTCTTGTCTAGGTTAATCTGCCCACCGCTTATAATATGCTCCATGACTTTGTTCATCTGGATGAAGGCGATTGGGTGGTTCAAAACGGGGCAAATAGCGCCGTATGCATGTCTCGCGTGTTCGCGTCACTGCGGGGTGCTGATGTATAGGGACAGGTTGGGCAAGCAGTCATACAGATAGCCGCCTCCAAGGGATTCAGAACCATCAACCTTATCCGCGACAGGTAACGAGTCCGGTCTATATGTTTCGCATCCCAACTGAAGAGACGGAAAGAGATGGCGTGGAATCCCTTAAATCACACTTGAGAACCTTGGGAGCAACTCACGTCGCAACCTACAACGAATTGTCGGACAGGCCTTTCAAAGCCACCTTCTCATCTTGGACACAAGGAAAAGTGGGTCCATCTTTATGTTGCGTGGATTCCCGCTTGAGATTGTTGTAGCAAGTCAAATTGGGACTGAATTGCGTGGGCGGAAAAACTACAACGCTGATGGCACGTTTGCTGGGTGAAAATTCACATCTAGTCTCATACGGCGCTATGTCGAAAGAGCCATTGTCGCTGCCAACATCGCTCTTTATCTTCAAAAATTTAACGTGTCACGGATTTTGGCAGACGCGGTGGTATGATGAGAAAACACTCGACGAACGCCTCCGGATGATGCATACTCTCACTAGTCTTATACGAGAAGGAAAGGCGAGTGTGACCCTTTGTTTGCATGGGGGATCATTGACTGATCACCGGATAGCTTGCCGGCCCAGAACATGAAGTTTTAGTGATCGGAAGCCACGAGTCGGATATAGACGCCAGCGAGAAAATCCGCAACATCGTTTCTCGTCTCGCGAGTGGGAAATATGGGAAGAAAGTGCTGCTGAAGGTAGACCAGACGCAGTGATTAACCTGGAAGGATCATTGCGCTGAATCAGCCTGTTGATCCAAGTGGTACCATGATCGCTTGTGATTCATTGTCATAATCTGAAGCCGACGTCCTATAAATCATCTTCTCGAAAACGATAGGTATATGCTAAAATACCAATATCATTTGGTAGTGGAATGATAGTCGCGGGATAAATCTATTTCCCCCTTCAAGTGGACGTTCGTGATCTTGACCTGCCTTTGTCGAGGAACGGAACGCTTCCCCTTTTTCTTGGTCGTAGGGGCCTTGGGTACGGGGGCTTCCGTCGCGGTGGCCTGCAACCCCTCTGCGTGGCTACAGACATGTCCACACAGTATGAAACGAGCACACACCTGACGCAAGTGCTTTAAGTAGGTCAACTTCGCTTGGCACTTTGAGTTGATGCCATAGATCAAGAAATTCTAAAGGGGAGTATATCAACAGATTCGTTCAGTGAATGTATGATCGATCACCTTTCTCGACCGGTTTTCCTCCGCTCTCTTCATCGGGCTTAATTTCGTTCCAAAACACCATTCTCAATTGACCGTCCTTGATGGTGCGGGTAACGAGGACTTCACCCTCTTTTTCGAGTTCCTCGATAGCCTGTGGTGCCTCCTTCCAGGACTCTTTCAGTGCGCGGACGGGTATGCCACCACCCTTGCGAGTTTGGCGCTGTATTTCCGTTAGAAGAGCAGCCTTGTTACGAAAGTTGAAGTCGTGCTTCGGACAGTTCAGCGCTCATGCCCTGCATCTACCTGGGGGGACATACACGGTAGGAGTACAGATCCGTCTTGGGGTCGTATTGGATGCGGTCATGGGACTTGAATTTCTCCAAGAGGACGACGTCGGTATCCAAAGGTGTGTTCGTCACGATCGCAATGTCCTGCAACCTCATGGGGTTTGGAGTAGACTGAACATGGTGTCAGCCTCGAAGTCACGCAGATTCGGATGCTCGAATCACTTTGAGGTGGTCGACGGCATACACGAGCTGTGTGTTGACATTGGCGGCAGGCTGCGAGTGCCAGGAGGAGTAATCCTGGCGATGTAGCACCCGCTTGAACGCGTCCGCGTCCTTTGAGAGGACCGACATGGTGAGGGGCGTATAGTGACGCTTACGCAAGCAAAGTTTGGGCGGAGCTTTGGTGTTTCCTTTTTGATAGTCTTGACCGCGATTGGTATCGCGACCAGCCTCTATCTATCAGTCCATCATGGTGAGCCCGACACCGTCCACGGCGTCCGACGAATAAATCTTAAGACATTCTCAGGCTTCTGGTGTCCAGGCAGCACAAGATTGCATCACGACCTTCCAGGAACTCAAGTTGGGCAAGAAACACAAGTATATCGTCTTCAGGCTCAACGAGACCTCGACGGAGATCGTCGTCCATCAGACCTCGGAAGAGGCGGACTATGACAAGTTCTTACATGCCTTGCCGGAAGACCAGTGCAGATGGGCAGTCTATGATTTCGAATTCGAAAAGGATGGAGGAACGAGGAATAAACTCTGTTTCTTCTCCTGGTGAGTGGCGTCTGACGCTCTGGCTCTCTCATTCATTCTGTGTCACGGGATTCCATCAGGTCCCCTGACGGTGCCAAAGTTAAACAGAAGATGGTGTTCGCGTCTTCACGAGACGCTCTTAGGCGAAGGCTCGATGGTATCGCATTGGAGATTCAGGGTACAGATCCCACCGAAGTCGAGTATGACGCAGGTCCGTCGGTTTTTTCAGAATGCGTTGCTGTGCGCTGATGTCGACTTGCTGTAGTCCTTACTAAAGCTAAATCCAGTTCCCGTTGACCTTGCTATACTGTACATATCCCACGAACCTAACCTCACTGTATCGCTTGTGAGTATACATAACTTTGCGAATTCATCCCTGTGCTCTGGACTGGTTGGTGTTGCATCTCCTACGTCTTGCTTCTGTACGTCCTGTACGGTGTCATCCACGCGGCCTCCGACTGCCGCTGTGGAAGAACTTGATGCCGTGTGTCATATTTTGGTCCCAATTGCTGTCGTCGTGGGACGCAAGTGTAGTTGGTACTTGACTATTTCCGAATCGGGTAGTCCACCTTGAGCCTCGCACGGCGAAGGTGATCGTCGCGGATTCCGTTCACATCCTCCTGCGCTTGTCGCCATCAAGCTTCTCCTCGACCGAACCGCAGCGCCGCTATCTTCTTCTCCACGCCGTACCTCGCTCTCGGCTCACCGCACGCATGGCGCAGGCCGCAATTGCGGTCTCCTCCAACATCCAGGCGCTATCCTACGTACACTCTCAGAACCAGAGTGGCAGGCATGCCTCCCGGAATCGATTCTTCATCGTCGACCTCTCCCAAGCACTATTTGATTTCGTCATACAGCTTCTCCCAACTGCAGAAGAGATGGCAGTCAAGGAGGACGTCAGGAAACTACTCGAACGCTTAATTCGTACCATAGAACCTCGCAGCCGCCTTCTCTCCTTCGGGAGCACCGCCAACGGCTTCAGTCTTCGTAATTCAGGTCAGTTCCGTCCTCTCGCCACCAGAGACAACGTTGATCCTCTTGAAAGATATGGACCTTTGTTGCCTCATCGATTCAAGTGAGCGCCTCTCTGCTTCCGACCTCGTCACTATGCTGGCTGATCTCCTTGAACGTGGTATTTATTCTCTCCAAACTACTTGATCCGCGTGCCCACGCCAACGTTAGAAACCAAATTTCATGTCAAGCCTTTGCCCCATGCGCGCATCCCGATCGTTAAGCTGTCCTTGGATCCTTCTCCAGGACTTCCTTCAGGTATCGCATGCGATATCGGTTTCGAGAACAGGCTAGCACTCGAAAATACGCGCTTGCTCATGTGTTATGCCATGATTGACCCTACTCGCGTCCGCACGCTCGTCCTCTTCCGTAAGTTGTCCCGCATCACCTTTTCACGCCATCCGCTCATGACAATGTACAGTTAAAGTTTGGAGTAAGCGGAGGTTTGTGTCGCTCTTCTTACCATGTTCGGTTCCCTTCTCTCATGCCTTTTCGATTCAGAAAAATCAATTCGCCATACCAAGGAACACTGTCATCTTATGGCTATGTTCTCCTGGTCATATATTTCCTTATTCATGTCAAGAACCCTCCGGTGCTTCCAAACCTTCAGCAGATGCCCCCATTACGCCCGATTTCCCAGGTTCGTACCGCCCACTGACCTGATTCCCATGCTGATTCTATGTAGGAGGACACGCATATCGGTGGCTATAATACATGGTCAGAGCACAATCACTTCTTGTTCAAAGACTTCATATAACCCCTTGTCTTTAGGTTCTTTGACGATATCGAGCTGTTATGTCAACGTTGGCAATCATCTAATATAGAAAGCGTTGCCGAACTGTGTGTCCACGTTTTCGATGGCGTACTGAGCGGGTCTAAGTGTTTTTTTTTCGTGTAGCCTAATCGATTTTTTCCGTTATTATTCTCGCGACTTCTCGTACAATACTGGTGTTGCTTCAATACGCGCTGGTTTGCTCAAGAAGGAGAGCAAGGGATGGCAAAACGATGTATGTTGGGGGCTCATTTAACTTTCAGGCACTAAACGTCTACACCAGCTTTCGAGTTCTAAGTTCAACGATGCTAGAGAACGAAACCGCTTTTGCATAGAGGTAAACTGAATGTCCCTTGCTATTCGACGGCACTTTCAATGTTTATTCAGGACCCTTTCGAGATCGGCTTCAACGTTGCGCGATGCGTTACCAAAGAAGGATTATACCAGGTATCCGCGGGCCTCACTCCTTCAGCAGACCCATATTTACCTTACCTGGCAGATACGCGGGGAATTCATGCGAGCGTCTCGTATTCTAGCCATGCGGCCACGTGCATTTATGGCCCTGTCCCAACTTTGCGAGGAGAAGGCTGGTGGCGCGTCTCCAGCTCCACCTCCTTCACTTTTCGTACCTCCCCGCCTATCGCACCTGCCACAAGGTCCCCTTAGCGCTGGCACTAGCCCGATGCAATCGAGAGGCCTTTTGTCGGAACCTCATTCTCCACAGCCAGAGTGCCATGATCCCGGAGGACGAAAGACTGCAGAGCACTGCATGCCGGAGCACATGGCCCCCAAGCGAAGCCAGTGGACCAGCCCTCCTCCTCCCGAAGCGTCACCCGAACGTCATGCTATGTTCCAGGACCAGCTTGAGCAGGGCATTGCGCTGGCGACAGCTTCGACTTTCGCGAGAGAATGCGCTGTATCAACTGCGTCAGGTGATAGCTTAGAAACGTTGAATGACGAGGAGAATCGCTCGGAGGCTGCCGGATCTGATGACTTTCAATCCAACCGGTCCTTTAACGAGGGGTCATTATGCGAAACCCGTCCCGTACCGGTGATCGTTGCTCGGCCTTTTGGCTCTAGAGGCAGGTTGACGTCGAGGATGACCGCCAACCACCTGCCTGATGACCAAACCGTTCAGCCCATTACTGATCAAGGTGCTGAGGCAATTTCACAGAAAGCCGACTTCATGCGACGCTCCCAGTCTGGGCCTCCAAGCCGGAAGGGGTCCAATCGTTTCTCATGGCCATCGATCGCATACCCTGCACCTGTCCTCTTTCAAACTTCACCGTCCACACGTTCACGTCATCTTCACGTTCAAATTCCTCCCCAGGCCGTTGACGCATCAACTATATTCTATGAAACTACTGCGATGCAATCACGCATCCCACAACCATTTCACAACACGCAAGAACACGCGGCCAATGCTATATTCAGTACATACCCTACATCTGGATCTCAATTGTCATCTATGTCACCATATCATCCTCACACAAACGAGCCCGGGGAGAGTGAACCCCCATCCCTCGAACATGACTTGTCGGCCATTAACCTTTCTGACCACGCCCTGTCTGGTGACGGAAGATCGTCGATAGCTGGGGCGCCAGGTCCACCATTATTGGCGTGCTCGCATAAATCTTTTCCACATGGGCATGTTCCGTCAGTTGTCACGGCCGTGACTCATGCCGACCACTTTTCCCGATCTGACTCTCAGTCTTTTTCGTCTTCTCCCTCCTTGGCCCGACTGGCCCACCGTCATTTCAATCTGCCAAATGGAAGGATGAAGTCGAGGTCACCTTCCCAATCCCCACTAAGAACAAACGTGCTCCCAATCCCCGCAGGTGTGGAGATGAACACGAACTTGGCTTCTTACCCGTACCCGGCTTCATACATGAACTGTCCGTCTGTGCCATCCTCGAGTTCAATCTCACCATCCTCGCCGACGATACGGGAGAAACCGCCGCGCTACTCGTCACCTCATCCGCCGACGCAAATATCCGTCGAGATAGCCAGCCGGTCGGGGTTGAAGTCATCTATGAATATGGGGCAAGCGCACCCGATGCCCTCTGCCACTGGTTCTGTGAACCTCGCGGGGTCACCCCGAAGCGTGACGCCACTGCGATGACGCAAACTGGCTTGTTACCTTTCGGATTGGTAGGGGTAGATAAGCGAGCGAGAACTTGTCGTTCCTCTACACGAGGACGGCATGACAAGAGACTAGTCCGCCCAGGCTTGAAAGAGTCCTTGCCGCGGTGTTATGCTCACTGTAGCTGTTACACGATCCATTGCACTCGAAACGGCTTCATGTAACCACTCTACTACAGTGTAGTGACGGGATTCAAACACATGGCTATGGGTGTTGTCGCAGTTACATTATTACGCCCACTTTTGGGTGATCGAAGAGAAGGACAGCCTCATTCTTGTGCGATGAAAGGATTTGCAATTTCTTCAGAGCCATCCACGGGGCTCAGTAGTGTGATGGTTGGCCCACGGAGGACGACCAGCCCCAGCGTGCGTGTATGAGGTTCGGGCTCTGATTGACGATGTGACAGGACATCATCAGATCGTGAGGATCAGGAGAACGATTTAGATACCTTGGAGGTCCTCTTCGACCTCGTCAAGCACGAGATTGAGTAATTGGTCGTATCCCTTTAGGATGCCCCTGACTGCTGGCGGTCAGCGTGCAGCGTTGCAAGGACGACGTGGTGGACGTACCCTCGCGACCACCGGTAAACTTGACCCGTATCCTCTCGTTCACGTACTTTGAGAGATCGAGGATGGCTTCGCGCTTGCTCTTGCTTGAGTCTTATCAACATGAATGGGCGATGGGAGGTGGAACGCTTACTTTGCGTCGGCACCAGGTGGGGGCGGCTTTGCGCCCCGGAGCACAGGGACACCGCGACCACCTCGTGCAAGACCACGCGTCTGAAAAGGGTGTGAGGGTGCGATTGAGCGAGACCAAGGATGACAGACCCGATCTGCCATGGATCAGCGGGACGATGAGATGCTGTGGGTGATTGGATTAGCTAGGGCGATCAAGGAGGTCGATTACCTACAGAATGATGTGGATTGACGTGTAATTGACCGTAATATTCGTCGTGGTCGTTGGCTGGTGTGACGATGATAATTTTTGAACAACCGCTTGCCGCGCGTCTTGTTGTGCTCCCTCTGCCCATCCCCGCTAAAACAAAGAACTGCACTTTTTTAAAAAAGAAAAAAAGAAAAAAAAAAGATCAAATCAAACGTTGTCCTTTACAGATTCTCTACCAGATATTTCTCGCCCCTCGTACTTGCTCGACCACCCCGACGACCCATCAAGTCTTGATCATGAACGCCAGCGAACTCCTAGCAAATACCCTATCGCCCGGTGCGCCACCCGTTTGCTCGCACCACACAACGAGCGCTGATAGACAGTCCTTCTCCTCGATAAACAGACGCGACTACGCGTCAGAATGCAACACAGCAACTCGAGAATGCTTCGAGGGAGAACTATGTATGTCTCACTCGTGCCTGCAGCATCTCATTCTCACTTTCCGATCCAGCCAGCGTACATGGCCATGCTCTCCGCAGAGCTCGCCAACGAGAACTCGCAACCACACATCCGCAACGCCGCAGCCCTCGCTCTCAAAAACACATTGTCTGCTCGTGTACGTAAACGCGTCGTCGTCTACCACCAACCGTTCACGTCCGTTATCCAGGAGGCTGCAAGACAAACAGAGTTCGCAAACAGATGGCTAGCATTCGACACTACTGCCAAAAACAAGATCAAGCAGGAGACCCTCGTCACTCTGGCGACCCCCATGGCCAAAGTGGGCTCCTTTGCCGCGCAGGTGGTCGCCGCGATTGCAGCGGTAGAACTTCCGCACGATCAATGGCCAGATCTTATCGAGTTGCTTCTCGGCTTCGTGAACAATTCCACCAACGCGAGTCTCAAGATCGCCACGCTGCAGACCATCGGTTACATCTGCGAGTCCATTGTGCGTCGTCCGACTAGACATTCCCTTATCGCCTCACCCTTTCCCTCCAGAAACCCGAGATTTTGAGTCTGCGATCAAACGAGATCCTGACTGCTGTCATCCATGGGGCTCGCAAGGACGAACCCTCTGCGGATGTTCAGCTGGCTGCCGTGGATGCGTTGTACAATTCCCTCGAGTTCATCCGCGAGAACTTTGAGCGTGAGGTGTGTCATGTGAATTACATCATCCGTTATTGCTCATGCGTTTGACAGGGCGAGCGTAACTACATAATGCAAGTCGTGTGCGAGGCTACCCAGAATCCTACAGTGGCCGTTCAAGTCGGCGCATTCGAATGTCTCGTCAAGATAATGGCCTTGTATTACGACAAAATGGCGTTTTACATGGAACAGGCACTCTTCGGGGTGCGTCATTATCCTCTGCCTCACCCTGTGTTGTGTTAATGCTTCCCTTTAGTTGACGGTCATGGGGATGAAACATAATGACGAGCGTGTAGCATTGCAGGCCGTTGAGTTTTGGACAACCGTTTGTGAAGAAGAAATCGAGCTTGCCCACGAAGCGCGCGAGGTAAGCGTGTTCTTTTTTTTTCCGAGATGCGCCCCTCACTTCATTCCTCAGGCCGCCGACTATGGCGAACCCCCAGAGGTCGAGTCGAAGTTTTTCGCCAAGGTTGCGTTGCCCGAAGTGATTCCTGTGCTTCTGTCTCTTCTTACGCGTCAGGATGAAGACGCCGACGAGGACGAATGGAACATTTCCATGTCTGGAGGCACATGCTTGAGCTTCATGGCGCAGGCTGTGGCGGATCCTATCGTTCCGGCTGTCATTCCTTTCATTGAGGCCCACATCAAGTCGCAAGATTGGCATCAACGTGAAGCCGCTGTCATGACATTTGGCTCAATCCTTGATGGTCCCGATCCCACCGTGCTCATGCCCCTCGTGAACCAGGCACTCCCTCTTTTGATCGGAATGATGAGTGACTCCAATCTTCATGTCAAGGACACGACTGCGTGGACGCTCGGACGAATCTGTGATTTGTTGGTCATGACAATCAAGCCTGATGTTCACCTCCATCCTTTGGTATCTGTACTCGTCAATGGCCTCCAGGATAACCCCCGGATTGTAACCAACTGCTGTTGGGCCTTGATGAACCTTGCCGACCAACTCGGATATCTCGAAGAGGAAAATGAGTCACAGCAAACTGGCCACCTATCGCCGTATTACGATGGCATTGTTAATGCCCTCCTTCGTGTCACAGAGACGTGAGTTACCTCGAATCAAGACATTTTCAGACCCTCATGATCGTTTTTAGAACTACTAACGAAGCCAACTTCCGAACTTCTGCCTATGAAGCCATTGCTTCCTATGTCACCCACGCCAGCGCTGATGTTATCACAGTCGTTCAAAATACATTAATCACCATCCTCGTTCGTATGGAGCAGTTATTGGGGATGCAGGTCTGTAGTACTCCTTCGCTCCCCATAATATCCTTATTGGCTTTCATAGAACCAGATTGTTGGTGTCGATGACCGCAACAACTGGAATGAATTGCAGAGCAACCTGTGCAGTGTCGTTATCGTGAGTCGTTTTGTCGCTGTCGTACAGGGTTTTTACTGGCTGGTCCACAGAGTGTTGTCCGCCGATTGAATGACGGTATTCAACCCATGGCAGATCGTATCATGACAATCATCATCGAACTCATCCGGGCGGCTGGAAAGACGTCGACCGTTCTTGAGGACGCGTTCTTGGTCGTCGGGTCATTAGCATCTGGCAAGGACTATTTGTCCTTCATTCTGGACATTTTTTGATGTCCTTTGCTTCGTTTCACCGTAGCCCTCGAGGGAGGTTTTTCGCCATATATCCAGGCGTTCCTGCCATACCTATACACTGCCCTCAAATCTCACGAAGATACCCAATTGTGCATGGTTGCCGTTGGCATTATTGGTGATGTTTCACGTGCATTAGGTGACCAGAGCGCGCAATACGCTGGCGCATTCATGAATGTCTTGCTGGAGAACCTCCAAAGCGAAGTATTGAATCGCAACGTCAAGATATCTATACTGTCCTGCTTTGGTGACATCGCGCTTGCGATCAGTGTTGCATTTGAGCCATATGTCGACACTACAATGAGTGTGCTAAGGCAGGCTGGGGCTCTTCAACCCAATCCTGTAAGCCTTGTTGCATTCTTCTTTCGATCGTATCCGCTCACTCCGTACCTTGGTAGCTTGATTTCGATCTAGTTGACTACGTGACTCAATTGCGCGAGGGTATTTTGGAAGCCTACACGGGAGTTGTTACTGGTTTCAAGAACACTGACAAGGGTATGCCACTACTTTGCATGCCGTTTGTCGTTCACGGATGGCTTTCCAGTTGATTTGTTGCTCCCCCACTCGTCGAATATCCTGGAGCTTATTCAACGGAGCTTGGCCGATGATGACCGGTCGGAAACCACCGTCAGGTTGTGTTTCGGCCTCTTGGGTGATCTCGCGGATTGCTTCCCAAACGGTCAGCTCAAACAACTGTTGCTCTCCGAATGGATAGCATCAGACCTACGGAACAAGCGCGGCATGTCGCCGGAAACGAAAAAGACCATGCGTTGGGCCCGTGAGGTGAGATCTGTTGACGCTGATAAACATCACCCTCTGATCTACTCGTTCCACCCCCAGATGATCAAACGCGCGACCGCATAGAGTCACCACGACCACGTCCTCTCGACCGGCTGGATGCTTTTTCAGATTCACTCCCTTTATATCTCACCAGTGCAAGCAAACTAATTAGCTTTCGTTTCCGCATCTCTGATCCGGATCCAGAGTGTTACACTCTCAATCGCCATCTGAAGGAGGCACAGCATATCATCCCCAATTTCTTTTTTTGCATTCTCGCATGTAATAGAAGACGGTAGCTCGTGGTTTTGGTAATTTTAGTTTTTCCCCCTTGTCTCTTCCCCTTTCTGCTTGCTCGAACAAATAACTATCGGATCCAGCGAGTGCTCGCTCTGTTACCAAACATTTGTCTTTTTTTGCCAATCACACCGCCCTTGCCAGGGATTGTGTATTCTGTCAGCATGTTGTATTTATCATTGCGTGCGACCGAATACATACCATCCATCCATCCGCGAGGTACACAGCGCCACATACAGTTCAACCGCACAACTGGGAAAGCAGCACAGCAAAAAAAAACAAGCGAGACTATACTTGGAAATTACAATCTACTCTCTAGCAATACAGCCTCTTTCCTCCAACCCAGCGTACCTTGCCCGAATGCAGCTTCCAGCGCCTCGTCAACCGTTCGAACGAAATAAAATTGTATCTCGCGCCGTATCTCGGGCGAAACGTCGTGTTCAACGTCTTTTCGGTTTGCCCAGGGAAGAATGACCTTGCGGATTTGTGCCCGGTGGGCACCGAGGACTTTCATCCGAATGCCGCCAACGGGCGTTACTCGCCCTCGAAGCGTGATCTAGTGGAGATCGGGATCAGGTGGAATACCAACATGCGATGCTCCGAGGGACCAACCTCGCCTGTCATGGCAACGTCCTTTGAAACCTTTGCACCGCTTAGCAACGACACAAAAGCGCACGTCTGAATGGCACAAGTGAGATGATCGTACAGATGCTCAAGGCTGGGAGATACTTACCATTGCGATACCCGCACTCGGACCATCCTTCTTCTGAGCTCCTGCAGGAAGATGGAGATGAATATCAATAGGAATTGGGACCTTCAGAGGATCAATGCCCCGCCCGGCCGTGATCCCAAGTTCGAATGCATGGGACTTTACCCAGCTCAGCGCGATCTCCCCGCTCTCCTTGATGACATCCCCCAAGCTGCCCGTTAGCTTCAATTTCCCAGTACCAGGAAGAGCCGTGCTCTCAACAGGCATGATCCCCCCTTCGCCCATGCCGGTGACAACGAGCCCGTAAACAACACCACGTTTCTCCTCTCGTTCTCGTTCTTCGCCGTCCCACCGGGGAACGCCAAGAATCTTCTCCAGCTCGTTTTTCTCGACGATGACATGCCACTCCTTGCTGTTCCCTCCTTCCCTTCCACCAACATCAAGGTATTCTGCCCATTCCACGGCTTTGAACCTGACGACCGCACCAATTGCGCGCTCAAGACTGCGCACGCCTGCTTCGCGAGTATATACTGTGGCAATATGGAGCAAGGCGTCCTCTGTAAGCTGGAGTTGGGATGGAGATAGTCCATTTGCATGAATTTGTTTCGGTAGGAGGAAGCGTCGTGCGATATGCATCTTCTCGTCGTAGGTATACCCTGACAACTCAACGACTTCACACCGATCCAGCAATGGAGCAGATATCGTCTCGAGCGTGTTTGAGGTACAGATGAAGAGCACTTGGCTGAGATCAACAGGGACGTTGATATAGTGGTCCTGAGGTTCGATAAGTGACGGATTCGATGGCATCAGCGACCTCTACTTGCGTTAAACGAGTAATTCTGTTCTGGGTCGAGTACCTCCAACAAGGCGGCCGATGGGTCACCGTGGAAATTGCTATGACCAACCTTATCGACTTCATCACTGGTCAAATCGTAGGTCAGCACCCCAGGACCATGAATCATGATCGAAAGCACGCACAGTAATATGACGGGATCACACCTCCCTGCCTTACGAAGTGCTTGGACAATCATACCCGGGCCCGATGCAACATACGTTCTCCGGTGTCCCCTATGTGCGAATCCATCTGAGTTCCTTATTCCTCGCGATCGAAAGGCAGGAATAACGACCTAATCTCAGCCTCGTCGCGCACACCGCCGAGGGATATCCGTTGAAAAGGTCGACCTAGGGATTTCGCGATTGACTGACCGAGCGATGTCTTTCCTGTTCCAGGTGGGCCAACAAACCTGCAGGTTTAACAATGCGACTCAACATTCGACGTTCAGATAACCATTGCCCCTTACAATAATATTGGACCTTTCACACCTTTCTTCCTCTTCGGTGATAATAGCTTAGGGAGCTCTATCGGAGCCGAACTTTGTCGCGAGACAGCACTCCCATTAGAAGCAGGAACCAACGCGCGCTCAGCATTGTGCTGATCCAATGCAGCCTTGACTGGCTTATGCACGAACTTTTCAGCTACTGTTGTGATCGTGGCTGACGAAGCTGTTTCATCGGCAATTGCATGCAGTCGAGCGACTGCAAGGAATTCAACCAGGCGGCGTTTGATTTGTTCAAGACCATAGTGGTCTGCATCGAGCTGGGCGCTATATATTCGATCATGAGCAGCAACAAGAGAAATGATGTTGCACCAGGCGGTAACTTACCGAGCCTTGGTCAAAAATCCTGGGTCTATCAACGCATCCTGTACGGTTGTCTGGGAATTCAGCACAGACGGCCATGGGATACTCGTCAACCACTCCAGCTAGACCACACGTCAGCACTGATGTCTCATGGGGATAGCGGATCCTCACATATGTTCTGATGACGCCATGTTCGACGCTGCCCTGCGGAATGCGTTTCAATCGCCTCCACTCTCTCACACCGACCTTCCTTTCCTCGCTGCCGGGATTAAATGCTTCGATCTTCTTCTGAAGGTCCGCAAGGTCATCCGCATCTGCCTGTTCGTCCTCGTCTAATTCACTGCCCGAGTTTCCGGTTCCAAAACCGGTTCCACCCGTGTTCCCGATGCGTCCGGGGGTGGAGCCATGCAAACTTTGGAGCTCGCGTTGAATCGCCGCGAGCTGCTGACGAAGGAAAAACTCCTTCTGTTGGCGAGACAGGGATTCGTCGACAGCACTGGCGATCTTCTTCGAGACCTCGGAAATAGATAATTGTTTAATGAAGAGCTCGGTTGCGCGACGAAGACGCTCCTCGACCTCAGTTGCTGCGAGAAAATCTATCTCCCGGAACGGGGTTAGCGGACATCGCCATGTCATGTTGATTTGAGAAAAAGAAAACAAGAACGGAGACCAGGAATATCCAGACTCACCGAGTCTGTCCCCGTACTGTCCGGAGATGGCTGCTACAAGGACGTCGGCCATCCATGCAGCGCGTTGGTCAGAGATTTCCTCAACCATGGAGGCAACCTTGACCCAGTCGTCTTTCCGCTGGGCTAGGGCGGAGTCCTTGGCGAGCCGGTCAAGTAATTTGAGAGCAGCGTCCTTGAATGCCTCGACGGTCTCACGAGAGGGTGTCGTCTCGGCTGGGGGATAGGCAACCGCATGCCGTGGAAGAGAATCAAGAGAAGAGGGATCCAAGTTGAGAGGCTGCAGAAGGCGAATGCGGGTCAAGCCATGAAGGTAGAGTAAGTAGGGGTGACGAGGGGCAGGCGAACCGACGGTGCGGGCGCGAACGAGACGGACGACACGGGCAGCGACCCCGTGTGTGGGTGGTGGTGCATTGGCTGGGATGGGCATGGCTGGTACATCGCTATGGATCGAGTCGAAAGGCACCGGAACTGGAATGGCAGCGAGAACAGGCTGGGCAGCGTCGGAGTCATCGAGAATTGCAAGAAGATTGTCTGCGAGTGCCCTCGAAATTGGGATTGTGATACGTGCGGTGGGGAGGAGGAGAAGGGGGCGGGGGAGGGGAAGGACGGGCAGGCGAGGAGATGATGGCATTAGTGGGAGGAGCACAAGCTCAATATTCACATGATCGACTTTTGAGTTCAATCCGGTATCTCACACACACCCACAAAATCCAGAGTCAACTATTTTTATGCATTTTTCGCGTCTTTTTCGAAATTCTACCTATTTTATCCCTATGAATTGTCTTTATTGCGAAGCCCTGGAGAGATCACTGCGGCACGGAGAGAGCGTGAGGGCGAGCAGCAATCATGGTGAAACAAACCTACCTAAAGGCAGTATCAATGCAGGACTTGACCTCCTTGTAGCTCACGACCAGACAGCTTTGTTCATCCCGAGAAACCAGCATGATTCGTTCGTCCGTCCCGCTGTCAAGCTGTAACGAAAATGACTTGGTGCATCCAATGGCATAGGTTTTCGTACCAACCTTGTTCAGGCAGGTAAGAACATGCGACAAGCTGACAACGGGATTTCCATTCTCGTCCACTTGATGGAACACGTAGTCGCGGAATAACTTGATGATATACCTGTCCCCCGTTTCAGACCAACGTGGCTCACGAGCAAACCTGACGGCAAGACTAAGCAACCCGACGGAGTCGTAATGGGTAAAGGTACGCACTCTGGCCGCTCGTTGATAAATCCAAATTTACAAAGCAAACGAACCAAACGACCATTCTCGAGCTCACTGGCGAGCTCACTCTCCAGCTTGTCGGTGCCACTGTACCCGAACAAGACGTCAGAAACGCCGTTCCCAGCAGGTGACTGAGCCACCCACATTTGGACCTCATCCATCTCACGAAGCAACCGATTCTTACCGATCATTTCAATGACCTGTCCAATACTCTAGATCCGTCGACAAGCCCGCCATTAATATCCATTCGTTCCTGGTAAGGTTGTCCGTTTACCTTGTGTGGTCCAGGTTTGGAGATGAGGAACAGTGCCAGCGTTTTGATGTCCGCAGAGTACATCCTTCCCATTATGTCCAACGCTTTGGGAAGAGTGTTCATCGCCCCAAGGTTGCCACAACACAACGCGAAAACCAGTCGTCCAAACATAACCAAGTCTTCTTGTTGGACAAGAGCGATATCTTGCCGTGTGTCATACATGAGTACGTCAACGATACCACATGAACTAATGCGCAGACTGATGTGATATTTAGTGATGAATATGTGAGGAATGAAAGCAAGAAAAAATTTACCGATTCTTTCCTGTCACCAGGACCTTCGTCGGGTCAACCATGCGAACTGCCAACCCCGCCTCGTGTGTCGCACGTATCGCACTCGCAATTTGAATGATGTACGACCAGAGTGTGGCTTCGGGAACGACATTCGGTGTTCCCCCGAACCTACTCTGTGGAAACATAACCTGCTTCGGGCGCAGATGCAAATCGAATAGCGTTTGCGCATTGGGATGGTAGTCATATGATACCACAAGGGCTATGGGTTGGACGTGTATCAAAACAGTAGAGATGCAAACGAAGCGGAAGACAGACAATTATCGTTGAAGGCACGGGTCGTGAATGCTTCACGCACCCCAACGATGTTGGGGTGGTGAACTCGCGACCAGGTTTCGATCGCGCCGAACGCAACCTGGTGCATGAGTCTGAAATCTGCACAGGTTAGCGGTTTCGATTCACTGCGTCGCTGAAAAGAACACACTCTCGACTCGCCGCAAAGCGTAGGGCAGGCCATCATTGCCATTGGTCGCGCGATATACTGTCGAAAACCAGCTGAAGAATTTCCGCCGGTCAGTTGGTGTTTGTTCAAGTGGAACGAGCGAATGATAGCCCTGGAGCTCATCAGGGAGGTTATAGGGTGGAAACGGGATCGAATATGCAACTTCTGAACGTTTTTGCAGCTCTTCACGGACGTTGTCGGACATGAAGTGCGACGGAACGAATGATTCGGGAATCGGCCGAGTGTAGAGATGATAGTCAAGCTAAATCGAAGAATAAGTGAGCACAAACGCCGTCTCTCGTTGTCCGAATACAAATGTACGACTCACAGGTTGTCGTACATACGGTGGTTGAGTAGGCTGATAAAAGCTACCCAGAGACGAGACAGTATCATCAAAACTAGTCTGGTTGATCTATGAGAAATTGAAATTTCAGTTTTCTAGCTTTCACCGGAGATAAAAGAAACTGACATGGTCTGATAAATATGTAAGGGGGTGCTCCAGCTGTTGATATTCATTTCCCCCATCTTGCTCATCTGGGGGCGGACTAGAGCCATTGGTCGGTGGGGTTTGCGTATATACGTCGTATTCGTCGTGACTGGGGTAGTAAGGAGCAGGAGGGGAGCTAATGACACCCTCAACAAAAATGTGGCAGCAAATGATATGGGCTCACGGGGGAGAGAGCGGGTGAGATGTAGTCGGAGACGCAGCTGAAACAGGGATGAAACTACTCTTGGGTACAAATACGGGGGCGTTGACTGCCTGAGCGGTCAAGGTAGCAAGCGCTGGAGAGTCTGGAGGTGCTCTATTGAATTGTTATATGTTGGACACGTTTTCATTCTCGTAGAGGTAGAGTCGCTCACGCATTATTGGAGTTATCTGACTGAAGGAGACATTAGCGATGTTAGCGTGGAAATGATGGAGCCGAATATCGTACCGGGGGATGATAATATATACAGCCTTTATCTTGAAATCGACAAGAACTAGTATAGTTTATCAATGGCTGGGGAATAGGGTTGGAATTTGGTATTACCCGTAAATGAGGATATTTCTGCACTGGCGCTGAGGCGATTCTGTTCCCAAAGGAGGTCTGGATGAGAATGGACGAGAAGTAGGTGTACATACCCCTCTTCGGCAAAGGTTTTGGGTCGTCTGATTGTTCCGCTGGATTAACGATCCTGACAGCCGAGTTAGATGACTGAGGCCTTGCGAAATATGCCATCAATTGTCCAGAGGCAAATAGGACTCCAAGGATCAGTGGATCATTTCATACATATATCATTAGTAATCGTCAACCTTCGGTACATGCCGTAGTTGACTAAGACTGCACCATATTTGGTGAACAAACCCCTGTCCACGACACCAAGTATCCCTTGCAATTAAACAGAAATGTGCTATGTATACCTCTAGTCTACCTCCTCGTGTGAAGCCGGGCAAGCTTTGAGGACAGCGTCCCTTCTCTTTTTGAGTGCATTGGCATATGCCGTACAGACCCATTTAATATATCCAAGGTCTTTGATCCGCCCATGTTCAGCCAACCTTGCATGGAGCAGATCAACATCACTAAATGCAATGATGGGAGGTACACGATCATCCTTAGGGGAAATAACCGACGTTAGCCGAACCAAAGGTCGTGCGGATGATGATGCCGAGGACGTTGGGTTCGTGAGTACAGTGCGGGTAGAAAGGACAGGAGGTTTAGCGAAAAGTCGAACGGCCGTAGACTTTGACGGGACCTTTACGGGCGTTATGATCATAGATGTGTCAGGTGAGGCCAGCTGGGATCTTATCGGCTGTAGCACGGCATTAGGTGGATATCGAGAAACGAACTGTCGGAGCAGTTCTTGGGCGGCGGTAATGTCACCAGATCTGTGACGAAGTATGTCAATCATAGAATGTGAATGTTCGGCATATGACTTACAGTACAAGCACTCTTCTCATGGCAGCATGCGCCTTCTCGATCATCCTTGCAAACGTCCCGACATCTACCTTACCGTCTCTCAAGCCGTTTGCTTCGATTACCTCCCAGCGCTGCCAAATGTCCTTCGCCCATCGCGCTGCTACATGACGATCTTCGACGCGTGCTATCGCACATCTCTCGAGTGCATTAATGTAGGTATGGTCATCAGGGTGGAAGGTCTCTACGCCGGACGATCCAACCCCGCTGAAGAAGGAATCGAAGGCTTCTCGCGAGGCTTCGATGCTGGCATGTCTGTAGAATACAGACAAATAAGCATTCAGCAGGGCAGGAGTGAGCTCCACATGTGCGAATCTGCCCACGAGGCCGTCCTGTGGGTGGTTGCGTACCTCCGGCAGAGAACCGGATCTATCCTGAAGAACCCAGGTGAAAAGTGCGCGTGTTTCCACGATGACATCGGAAGATGTCTGTGGCGGGAGACGAGAAAATGTAGGCATACTCTCCACATTCGCTACCGGAACGTCGGGGTCGAGGTCACTTCCCCATGTGCGCTTAATGGGATTATGAGAGGATGAATCAATGTGCCTCGATATCTCCCCCACTTGGTCTTCGTTCGTCGACGATTCTTCGTGCCCCGCTGCGCCGTGGTCGATAAGTCGGGTCCCCTCTCTTCTGAATGGCGGCTTGTACGACGCATAAGTATGGAACATATGGATCATCAGCTCGGCGTCCACCATCGAGTATTGATCCCCTGTGCCGTCGTCGCTGCCACGCACAGCCTCCGCTAGTATCCATCTGGCTTTTTTGAGGTCCCCGGCACGTTTGCAACCATCGAGTAGAGCGCACCACAATCCTCTCCCGTTCATGTCGGATATCGGATACTGGTCGCTCATCTCCCTTGCGAGCCTCATTGCCTCTCCCAGCCACTCTGGTCCAGCTCGGCTACATACTCTTATGACAGCCTCATAAGCGCCCCTCGTTGGTTTAACTCCATTCTGCTGCATCTCCATCCATAGGTCTAAGGCACGTTCAGGCTCCGGCCGTGGGAGCAACCCGCAGGCACGGATCATGAGAGCATACAGATGTGCATCCGGAATAGGGTGGGCAACATAACGCATGTGAGCGAAAAGATCCCAAGCTTGCGCGTGTGCCGCGGCGCGTCCGAGCCTCGGGTCGGAGGAAGCGGAAGTTTGGACATTGAAAAGGGCCGAAATAACTCTGGTGTATGATCGGATGGGGGCGAAATGACCATTGGCTTCATACCGGTGCAAGACTGCAAGAGCACCCTTCGGAAACCGTTGTGTAGGTGAATGTGAGGGGGAGTGAGTAGGGAGTGATGCATTGACGATGTGAGCTTTGATATGTAGATCCCGTTGATGCTCGGTCGGTGGCACTGAGAACGCGGTAATGGAACAAGTCACTTATAAAAGCGATGGGGACATACCGGACAGGATGTGAGATGTAAACGACTCAAACTCTCGTGTATTACCTCGCTCTGCGTAATCTGCAAGTAAGACATCAGTGGTTTCGTTGGAAACGTCGAGTCCAGTTGTCTGCGATGGGATGGACATTCTCGCAGAGGGCATTGGAAGTGGGACTACCTGGCGCATTCGTCGCGGTGCATGGTGGAGTTGACGTCTGGGGGCAGGATGCGAGAGTGTCGGCACCAAGCTCGAAAGCCTTGATAGTCCCTTGGCCGACATACCAGACCTTTGTCTTTGGGAGTCGGACGAGTGGCAAGGCGTCGGGTGGGAACAATTTGTAAGCTACTGTAAGTTACATAACGTTACTGAACGGTGTCTGCGGTATCGACCCCAACTCATCCTGGTCAACTCGTTGCATGGTTTGATGTTAAAGAATATTGCGGAGCAGTGATGTGTGATCTGGTCGCCGGCGCTCTTGCCACATGACGTGCCATGACTTGCAATATTCCCAGCGTTCTTGGGGGATCGGGATGCAGCTATATGTGTCTCCCGCGAACGTATAAGTGAGTGGGCTATAACAGGCCATCCCGGATAGCACGCGGCGTTACGCGTGTTCTGCATTTACATGTGCATACAGAGGCAATGCCGTGCGTGTGTCGCTTTGCCAAATGGGATTTGGACGTATGTTCCATTGCCACGGAAGGCCGAATTTTTGTCATGGGGTACGATGTACTTTGTACACAGGAGACCCGAACACCAAGGCAGCGGTAACCGCGAAGCGTAAAACAGTATGGTGCGCACCCTTTTCTCATAGTCACCAGACGATTAATCTACATTTCCAGATGGGAAGCATAGAGAGTACTATATGTGTTTACTGCAGCCAAAAATGAGTGTGGTTTGGCCAACTACGGCGCCCTACGCCTGCCACGCATATCAACGTGCGTTGCTGAGGAGCGAATAGGACTAGCTGAAAAGTTCCCCTGTGCCACGTTACGCTGGGGATCCCGCGAGATTGACACGGGCACTTCTCGACATTCCAACTTCAAACATCAAATGTAATGTAAGTTATCGGGTGCGGGGCTGCAATTATCCAAACCTAGCTTTGCCGTCGCTCTTCCGCGTAGCCCACAGCACAGCCCGCGCACTCCGCTTTCCCCGCCTAGTCAGTCACCGCGGCATCAGCGAGAGAAGTCAGCCAAGAACGTGGCCAAGAACACTCCCAATCACGCGGGACTACCGAACTTCTCAGAAAGTGATTCTAGGGTCCCGCTGGGGGTGAGATATCTCACGGAATGCTCAATACAGGAAATCTCGCAGCCTCATGATATGGGAATACCACGATGGTCCTGGGTGGTAGTAGGCGTCATTAATAGGAGCGAGCAGCTATTACCAGTTTCTTGGTTATCCCCGCCCGACCGAATTTCCCGCAGCGAGAACCCCTCTTCCCCCGCTGTAAAACTTGTTCGAATATAAAAGGATCCCCAGGTTTTCCACTTCACATGGTCAATCGGCTGCTTAGACTGGTGTGTGAATGGCGGACTAATTAGCTATAACCTCGATGATTATTTCACATCCGACAAGCTGCGAATATTCTCGGTCGAGATGATAGCAACAGCTCGTGTCAACATTGGTTGGCCGCCTTGGACCGTCAGGCACGTTACACACTTCTCCGAAAACCAGTCCCCCCTGGAATGGGTTTGTCTCTGCACCCACGCCACTGCGTTCTCGAGCAACCAGCATGTCAGTTTACGTTATGATCAAATGTGTTGGCTTGCCGATAGATTTCCTTCCCCTATTTTGATCCGGCTAGGGGCCACGCAATGAACCACAGGACCTGCCAAACCGAGCAGCTTCAGTCAAATGCATGTGGAATCAGCGAAGGGAATTCTGGTCAGGACCAAATCCCGACCATGCGGGTCACTGTAAACTTTTTAGTATGGTACCCATTCAGAATCACCCCGCGTGCTCAGGCTTCCAGACCGCTCTGGTTTACGATCATCTGTCAGTGAGTGTGAGGCACTGACTTCTACTTTTACATACAGGGTCGCGGTGTAACCTAGCAGCTGTTAGATCCAGTTATACACTCACTCCGGAGCCTTCCATGTGCAAATGACAACCACCGTGCCAGTAACGGATAACATATATATCACTCAAAAGTGATGGAAGTATGTGGGTCAAATAATTATTGGTATCGCGTGGTATACGAACTGGAGAATGAGAAACACTACCCGAGTAACCAAACAGCACATTCAGTGGGTATTGGCTAGCACGATGCACCACATTTTTTACGTGCTTCGATGTGAAGCTGGCTCTTACCGTATCGCTGGAGTCGGGACTGGAATTTCGTTTATTCCTGCTAACGACAGCGATGTATTCCCATGCAAAAATACTTGGGTTTGACTGTTTTTCCGAACCCACTCCGCATCGCCCAACGTGAGGGCTGGAAATGTCTTGGTGTCACTGCTCAGACCACAGATTCCAGTGTTCACGGGTCACAGCGATGTGAGATTGACCCAGACCTCGCTCTTGGATTCCCTACTTAAGGCTTAACCCTGAGGTATGTCTGCTTCATACCACCCTCTCAAACTTCGCCCTATTCCTCTCGAAACATGGTCTCTAGAGCTATTTACCTCAACCCGAACAAAACATGGACGGACATCAGGATTCGTGCTGAACGCTCGTCGTTCTACCAGCGCATGAACAAGCGTATCCTCATCGTCGGAGGAAGTGTTACCGCCCTCACGTCGGTATCCTTACAACCGGCGTGCTCATGATGCTGATGATTACTCTATGTTTCTAGTTCAGCCTGGTTGCTCCTTGATCTCGGTTATAACGTGACTATTATCTCCGATCGCTATGCACCTGCAACTCCCAGCGTCACCGGTCAAATCGCTGGCGCTTTGTGAGTTATTCCACTTGCTCCAAGTGAGATTTCATGTCTCGAACGACACACAGGTGGGAGTATCCTCCCGCTGTCTGTGGTCAGCACACCGATCAAGCCTCCGTGGAAAAATCCAAACCTTGGTCGTTGATTTCCAGGTGAGCCACCCGGTGTAAGACGGGGTTGGTGGGTGTTCAATTATTCGTTAGGAATGTGTTCGAAGACTTGGCGCTCGGCTATCGTGGTGATGACCACGGAATTGTCCTCCGTATGGCCAACTTCTTTTTCACGAAACGCCTCGACCACCCCGACATGTGCGGGCAGCTCGAAAAGATGAAGGAGATCGAGAAAGTCAGGATCCCCAAGTTCAAGCATGACCCTGGATTGATTGAATATCATTCCATCCCCGCCGAGGCCAACGTCATTGATGCATACCAACACGAAGCACCTGTCGTACGTATCATATCATGCTTTCCTGGTGGATCTAATTTGGTTCTTAAAATAGATTGATACCGATGCGTACCTTGTTTGGTTGAGAGAACTTGTTACCGACAAGGGTGCCGTTGTTGAAACCCTCGACGCCCCTGTCGATGGTGACTTGTTTGATCAGGAACATAAACTCCTTGCACGCTATGGCGCCGACGCAATTTTGAATGCAACTGGATTGGGTGCCATTGAGCTGGCTCATGACCCTACGGTCTACCCTGTTCGGTGGGTCATCACGGCCCGAATCGTTATCACACGGTATTGACTACGAGGCTTCCCGCACCTTACAGTGGCTCATTGCTGCGTGTCAAGAATGACGGAAAGCACTTCCCGAAGATCACAGAGGTTCTAGCGGTCAGTAACACGGATGTTAATAAATCCGACGACATAGTTTTCATCGTACCACGGTGAGTAACCCTGATTCACATGACCACAACAATTAGGGGCTGAGTTGATTTGCCACCTTTGCAGCAATGAGACAACTCTACTGCTCGGAGGATCCGTCGAGCCACACAAGTGGTCGCTTGCCCTCACGGACGAAAGCAGGCTGGTCAAGGATATGAAAGAACGTTGTGAAAACTGTATGTGCATACCTTTTTGAGAGAAAAACAGCAGGCACTGATGTGTTTATCCATTCAGTTATCCCAGAACTGAAGAACGCGGAAGTAGATATGATTCCGTTCGTCCAGGGTCTGCGACCTTTCCGCACGGGTTCTAGCCGAGTCGAGGCGGACGGTCGTATCCACAAGGACGGCAGATCGAGTCGCATCGTTCACGCTTACGGTCACGGAGGCTCTGGTTTTACGCTGTCTTTCGGATCGGCGTTGCT
This sequence comes from Sutorius aff. eximius, assembly GCA_038088915.1. Taxonomy (NCBI): domain Eukaryota; kingdom Fungi; phylum Basidiomycota; class Agaricomycetes; order Boletales; family Boletaceae; genus Sutorius; species Sutorius aff. eximius. Next base: position 39,387 of record JBBPJV010000135.1, read on the forward strand.
GACCTTCAAGTTGCTTGATCATATGTTGGATCGCAAAATCGCACACGCGAATGGGAACGGAGTGCACAACAATGATTGCATCATGGTCACCTTCTAGAAGCCATGAGACGGAGTTCAAAGGCACCTGCATGACAGGAAGTTGGACGCGAAAGGTGATTCAAATCGATCTTGTTGTTCTCGACGTTGTTTTATCCAGATTAGACAATTCCCTTTTTTTTTGGAATTCGACTTGTATTAGTACGATAGCCAGCCAGCTAGATATCAATGGATGCGGTACTTCCCTGAGGACCTAACGACTCGGGCAACGCGACCTGATTCAAATGCGATAAGCCGTGTCGGATCCCTGAACCCATAGCAAATCAAGGATATCCTCACGCGGAAATATTGTTTGGATAACCCTAATGGAACAGTGACATGAGAAGATTCCGACATCCTCGGCCCCGTCTACACGGTCGGAATATCCAGATGCCGGTTCAGTACCACGTTTCTCTACCCTGATCTACCTCCCTCACATCTGCCAGTAAAGGCTCCCCAAGTCCTCGTCGCACGTTGTCCACTTCGTCAGTCCCTCGCCAGTGTGTCACACTACCAATCCATGGCGATATATATTGGTTGGCGGTCTGAAGGGGAGTGCCACGATGTTATCACATGAAGCATGAAGTGGGACTGAAGGCTGGCCGAGTAAGAAATACCAATCTCCGACTCTTGAAAGATGCCAGGCCAAGGGTAGTAAACGGTGGTCTAGTAAGGCCACAACGACTGCGCGATTGGTTTGTCACAGCCTGTCCATAACCTCGACGCCGTTTGCCCTTTCTTTGACAAGGACACCTGTCAAAATCCACTGCGCCGCGTGGGTTGGTCTCCAAGGGCATTAGCTTCACGGAAAGAAGCGGTGTCTCACGGAAATATCAATCGGTGCCTCTGTCGTATTGCACTGCCACAACGGCGTTGCCCAGCCAATCACAAGTTGCACACAACTTGGAGTTGAAAAGGGGAAACCTCCGCCTCTCGAGCACAACAGAATTCAACAAATCACATGTGTGAAACACGGAGGAAGCACGGAAGAGGCACGAATGAGGCTTACACGAGGCCCAAAGACGATGTAGATGTTGTTCAGGGCGGATTCGTCATAACAAGGGGGGGTCGCGAGCCGAGAAGCCGATAAGAAGTGGTTGGTCAGCGGGGCTTCAATCCGTAGCCACAGTGGTGGAGATAATCAGCAGATTATGCTCGAGATCGTACATAGCTGATCTTAATCTAGGGTCACATGTCGATTCAGCCAAGCGGAGCGTAAAAATTAGTCGCTCAGCGCAAGCTACTGTCATTGCTTCCTATATTGCAAAAAACATGGTATTTCATTTTTAACACCTCAACAACCCCCCCTATACATCTTGGCATGATACTACAGATACAGTACATGTTAATACATCACCTTCTTTTTTATCATATTTTTTCTTGTTCGTGCTAGAGGCATATGTTCCTCCTGATGTTTTGCTTGTATAGTTCAAACATCTGTCACATTGGGTCACACTCCCAGCAGGTTCAGGGACTGAAACTTCAATCTGAGCACTGATGGCAGGATAGGTTCAAACAAGAGTTGGAGATGGGTGAACTTCAAAACAAGAAATAAATGGATTACAACTGAAAGTATTGATTCTATAGGTGTTCACTATTAGAATTGCCTTTAGTAGGGATATAGTAAGATGGCTAAGAATACAAAGTGGTCAGATTGAAAGAGAATAAATGATGTGCAGCACCAGTCAATGTGTGGTGATGAGTGCTGCTCCAATGGCATGTGCAGTGGAAACAAGCCTGGGAACAAAGAATCATAGGAAGCAAGGATTGAGGGTGTGGGAATGATGCCTGACTCGAGCTTTGTAGGCTGCAGTAGCTTCTAATCTACTTTGTTCCTGTGTTTTCTAAGCATGGCATGTTGCATCTCCTTTCTTGCCCTGCAAATAATCACCCACTTTGCTGAGGAGATTGAATTTTGTCACAGCTATCTGCATGTGTGACAACCTCTCTGCTCTCACACCTCAAGAATTTGCTCTAGAGCTTCATCTGCTGAGCATCTCACTTTGATAAATGTCATAAGGAACCCTCCCATACTAAGTAACTATCCTCAGGTATCACTTTTTGAATTCATAAGCACAATCTCTTGAATCTGGGGTTCAAAGACCCTATCTATTTCAATATCTTGTGATATAATATTAAG
>JBBPJV010000136.1:0-41562 GCA_038088915.1 Sutorius aff. eximius
TAGTCTAGCCCTCTACATCACCACGCTCTCTCATGTACTATTACTATAAGGGGTACAGCACAGCATGGTCTGTGCACTGGCCTCTCTGCTATATAAGAGCATGGTGAGATGGACTGGGTTTCCCCCCCAGTCTTGTCAACCTGTGCATAGCCTGGGTCTAAGGAGGAGTGGCCTCAGCTGCTATCATGCTTCCCTTCCAGTGCTGAGGCTCATACTCGACTAGTCCATTCTCTCATCATCATCTACACCGTTGCCGGACGTCATACCCGGTTCTCTTCTCTTTAGATCGTGGTTAGCGTGTCATCGGGTGGCCCTTCAACGCCGTGCACTTGGGGTTAGGGTTAGAGGTTCGCCTTGCCCTTAATGAGTTCCTCCTTGGGCTCGTTACACTAGCAGTACTACTACTAGCATAAACAACGATGGGAACGTGCTGATACCTGCATTCTGTGTTCTCTAAATAACCTCAGCCTGGCTAACCCAGTATGGTCTTCACTAACAGGCATGACTCCATAGTGGCACTAAAGTCTGCAAGTGCAGGAAAACGAATGTGACTATGGTGTGATGCTGGTACAGCTATGGTTTAACATCCTTAGTGGACATGCCAATTAAGGTACTCCCCTAAAGGTATCGGGGGTCTGCAAAAGAGAAGTCTGCAAAAGCTTGGAAGGGCCCACTTTACGCCTGTGGGGCAGCATCCAGTCAAAGAGACAACAAGCAGAGCATGTGATCAGTAATGTCAGTCTTGTCAAAGTGTAACAAGCCCAAGGAGGAACTCATTAAGGGCAAGGTGAACCTTTAACCCTAACCCCAAGTGCACGGCATTGGAGGGCCACCCGATGACGCGCTAATGATGATCTGATAGAGAAGGACCAGCTATGATGCCCAGCAATGGTGTATGTGTAACAGGTTATAATTTTCGCAATTAGCCTAACACTACAGATCGGCCTAGTGCCACTACCAAAGCCCTGTACTACAGGCAACCAACGGACTTAGTCATGAGCAAGTCTCACTAGTTATCTTATCTTATCTCGGTCTCTCTATTTTATTTCTCTTTCTCCTCTTTATAGTTATATTCGATTTTCAGATCCGATCTCTGGTTTATCCCAGGATCTGCCCACGATCTCAGACCCTGTGTCTGCACAGCCTTTCCTTTAATTTCCATGCTGTGTATGGCTATGTTGCCTCACCTATTTAATCACTGTGCACACAGCCTTGAGGCTATGTGCTTCTCTTCCATTTGATGCACAGCCCAGCGCTGCACATTCATCTCTGTCTCACAGCCTTGACAGCTATGCTTCATCTACCCGTATTTATCTGCTGATCTAGATACTTGGTACACATGTACAAATAGTCAGTAGTAGTATATAAGGGCAAAGTCCCCAGCCAGTGATCCTCAGTTTAGATCACTTGGAGTTTTCCCTCATCGAACCTCTCTCTGAGTGATACAAATATCCTCATCTCTCCCTGATTGAAGTGGCAACCTGGTGCATCGTACATATGAAGCTTTTGAGGTTGTTTCAGTATGACAATGAGGAAGGAAAGGCTAGTCTGTATGAGCACTTAGCACTGGAAGGGAAGCCTAATAGCAGCTGAGGCTGCTTCCCCTTAGACCCAGGTAATGCACAGGTTGACAAGACTGGAGGGAATCCAGTCCATCTCACCATGCCCTTTATATAGCAGAGAGGCCAGCACACATACCATGCTGTGCTGTACCCCTTATAGTAATATATGGTAAAGAGCATGGTAACATAAGAGGCTAGACTATGATGTAGTGGTCTAGACCCTATGACATCATAGATATGTAATAGTCCATAAGCTACTGTATGATACATATGGTCACATGACTAGGTCACATGCCAGGGATGGGAAAGGCAGTCACATGATAGGGTCACATGCTATGATACAGGAAATAAGGAAGTCCAAAGTGTAACGATCGTAAGGTACTAGCTAGGCTAACCCTAGACTAGGGGTAAAATCGAAAAGAACGTAGATAGTTAGGTTAACAGGGACAGTCTCACAACAATATCCCGCTCAGGCCTGAGGTAGATCCCAGGTAATGCCCAAGTGAACTAGACTGGGGAACAGTCATAGCTACACCCAGGATATATATACAAGTGCCAAGATTATTACTAATACATGACTAATATATTGTGAGATATGGTATGATAGATAAGAAAAGGTACAGCCAATGGCATAAGGGGCTCTTATCTATGATGTCATGGGTCTAGACCAGTCACATGGTCTGATGTCATAGAGTTCAGGCCTTGGTCATGTGATCATGGTAAAAAAGGGATAGGGGAAAGTCATGTGACTGTGATGATAAAAGTAAAGAGAACAGTGTAAGTATGGAGTACATGTGTATTGGTAGTTAGTTTAATGGAAATGAGTTCATAACACTCACCCTTGCCTGTGGTACCCATTCCATGTGTTCTTTCCCATTCCTCTTAGTTGTAAAACATTGCACCATGTCATAAGGTGTTCTAGCCATTCCACCTTGTTGTCACCTTAGGCTTAGTCTTGTGTTCATTTCAGAAATGGATACTACTCCAATAGTTCAATGAGGTATTATGGGAAATGGTAGTTCATGGGCTGAATGCCCATTCTTAATACAGAGATATAGAGGAGAAAAGAGTTACCAGGGCAGACCATGACCTAGTCATAATATTGGAGATGTTTCAGGTTGACAGATCATTTTACCATTGATCCCTTTTGTGTTTCACATTATACCTAGGTTTATCATTCTGGGTTTTAACCTTAATACTTTCATGTATATAAGGAGGTGGGATTGGCCTACTGCCTTTCCCCCAAGCTGGTGAACCAGTACTAAAGCTGGTGAAATACACCTACTGGGGCTCAGGGCCAATATCTTCTTCTCTACCCTAAGATATCACCTTCCTTCATTCCCCATATCTCTATATCACTTCTAGGACATCTCTCCCTTCAGAAACCATTTGACCCTCTGTCAACCTCCATACCTGGGAAGCTCATCCACAGGAGATACAAGTGTATAGAGAAGCTTCAAGCAGACTCTACTAGTGCTGTACCAGTAAGTATAACTCACTGAAACACTGGTCCTGTGTGTTTTGTTCCTTCACTCAATCTTTGAGACTTTGAGACAATGTTCCTCTGCCACCACTGATACTCACCCCATCAGTGGACTCACATGATCACCTTGGACATTGGAAAGAATCTCCTGCATGGTTATATTCCACATTTCCAACACATACCACTATTTATTAGTCATGTATATTAGTCATGCCCTTGGTACTTGTATATGTACCTGGGTGTAGTAATGACTGGTCTTCCAGTCTGGCTCACTTGGGCATCATCTAGGACTTAGTCTTAGGCCTTACCAAGTGCAACACCTAGTGCTCATTTTATCTTTGTCCATGGTCACCATATCACATGTTCCTCCTTTCTTCTTATAACATTGCTTGGCATCATAATGAGTCCTGTCTGAGTTCCCCCTTGGTGCTCAGGCCTTTTTCTCAGTTCTGTTTCAAACATGGTCCATGCACTTAGTATCTACTCTGACTATTCCTACAATGGAAAGGGTTGGTTGGGGTTGGTTATAGGGCTATGGTGTCATCATATGATCATATGGAATGTTATAGAATGGAAGGAAATAATGAATCTGTCAAATGTCCTTGCCCAGCAAAGAAAGAAGAAAGTAAAGGGAAACCACAGTAGGTAAAACAATCCCGCTGAAATGTAAGAGTCCGGGTAACTACAAAACGGGCCCATCGCCAGTTTTGGACGGTACTGCAGTACACAGCAACAATATCAAGCAACATATGGTCGCACACGTAATGGTAGTCTGCATCCTACTTCACCTGCAACCTTGGGTCGCGGGAGTACTCCTCGCCCAATTTCAATCCTAGTATCGATACCGTCGCGCAGCTCAAACGAGAATTTCTTGACGAGCACCGTCAACACCGCCTATCCCCCGAAAAGGCCGTCAGAATCAATGGAGTAACCCCACACGACGTCCACATACCTTAAACTCTGCCACCGCAAAATTCTTGCCTAAACACGTCCTCGGCCCATCCACAAAGGTGAGCAAGTGTCGATGACCCTGGACTTCCTTTGCTCTAGCAGGTATCCCATCATGGCCATGCTCATCCTCGAGCCATCGACTCGGCAGGAAGGTCTTGGAATCCTCGCCCCAAAATACGGTGGAGCGGTTCATGGATTCAGTCGAAACAGTGACAAGGGTGTCTTTGGCGATCGTCACACTGTCGACCAGTTCGCCGGATTTCGTGCGGATGGGCTCGGAGAGCGGGATGATGTCATCCTCGTTGGCCTGTGGAGGTTGATGACAAGGGATACAAGAAATGTAAGAAAGGAAGGTGAAAAATAAGGATGTCATGCAGACGAACCGCACGTGTAATCTCGATGACAGGTGGGTGTAGACGGAGGACCTCGTGGACGACAGCATCGAGATAGGGAAGACCGTTTGCAAGCTGATCGTATGTTGGATCTTCACCGTGTTCAAGAAGTTCGTCTCGCAGCTTTGTCTGTACGTCCGGGTTGCGTGAGAGCTCGAGTAGGGCCCACTACGTACATATAGGAGTTAGCCGATACAGAGAGAAAACCATGGGCAAAATGTACACTCAAGCTGACTATAAATGTATAAGTAAATGCGAGCGGGAGAACATAGTTACCACATACTGGAAGTCGTTTCATACCCAGCAAGGAGTAACAGTTTCATCTATAAAACCAACGTCAAGGACAGATCTCGCAGACGGATGTAACGAGATTCAGTTACTTGAGCCATGACTTCATCTTTCGTTAAATGAAAATCCGTGTCTCCATATGCCCCTTTGACTATTTTGCGAGGAGTGCCAGTCAACTTAGACCACACGGGTACAATTGGGATGGAACGCTGCGTACTGAGCAATCCAATAATAGACCTTTCTTCCTTCCCCCCGACCACGCCCACCTCTAGCTCTTTCCGTGTTCGGGAAAGCAATACATTCGATATCTCCTCCACCGCAATGTTGAGCTCACGGATCAGCTTTGCGCGTGACGTTTGTATATCCGCGAGGGCTGGAAAAGCCTGCGCCATGAGAAAAAGGCCTTTATGGATAGCCGAGCTACGAGGGGACTCCGAAAATGTGTCGAATACTGCGGTGACGCTTGCTTTCTTGCCTTCGAGTGCACCAAAATTATGCGAGAATCCTGCAAGACCAATGGTATCGAGCCTGCAACACCAATTATATATAATTTCCTGGAATAGATAAGGGGAGAGCGTACGAGATATGGTTCATCCTTGGAGAGGGGAAATAAACCAGAGATTAACCATCACGGTACGAAAGAGGAATTTCATTTAAGGTACACACCAGTTTTGGACATCGATGACTGCGCCATCCTCACCACTTGATTCGATGAGAACATCCCAAGCTCCCTTTGTCTGTGTTACAAACACGTTCACGTCAGGCAGGGAATCTTAACACCCATGCGCTGACACACTAACCTTGTATGCCGAATCATAAAAGACCGATGTCAGCTGTCTAATGGCGGCGATGCTGAAGGCCGGTGTCAAAGACTTGCGTTGTCTGGCAAAATGGATCAATGTTCCTTCCAGCACGAGTAGGTCATGGACGTGCCTCCGATGACTCTCTCCATGGGACCATAACAACCCTTTCCCAAACTCGACTTAAACATCAGCTATGTTATATCACGCAAGGGACATTGTTAAGTAATCACGTACAAAGTTCGCGAGTAACTTTCTGGCTAATGGAGTTTGATGATACGTCCACGTGTCTTTGGCGAAGAAGTGTGCAATCGCCTTGGCGTCACACAGTATAATCTTCTCCTTCCCCAAGGTAGATGGAACCGTGTATACCGGACCATATTCTTGCGCCCATGCTTCATATGAGGAGCCTGAGGTCTCTGCGTCGAGGACACGCTGGCCAACACCATACATGAAGCTCTCGCTGGGGGGTCCCCGGAGCTGAGTCGTGCGGAGTCGTCGACGGGATATACGGATAACTCGAAGAAGGGTCCAAATTGCTGTGCAAGCGACGGCGGCATCGAACGCGTACCGCTGACAGGGGCGGATGTGGGTCATCAACATATCCAGGGCCTCTGATACGCCCCGACCGGTGAGGAGTGTTACGCTGAGCAACATAGTGGCTGATAACAAGTGAGTTGAAAGTGAAGTGTGAATGTTGAAAATGGTTTTTCTTTTCTCGGTCCATATATATGTGATCCGTGCCCGGCTGTGGATTCATAATCAGCGTGTGTACTTACTGAAATAGATGCGGCTCTGCGCGGCGCGCCTTCAGCTCAGGAACAATACCCATTTCCCAGCCATCCTCCGGATGGCATGCCTTTCATCAGGCAGTCCCTGCACGGCATTTCATGAGCAAAAGCGGCATGTACTGAAATTGGCGAAGAGTGAATAAAGGAACATGAAAATCCGATTCACGACAGGTTGCGCACGTCAGCATTATGAACCCGTCGGGTCGATCGAGTGGCTAGATTATCACCGGTCCATTCCGATTGCAAGCCGATAGGCCTCTGCAACCCCACATGCTCAAGGGATCAACCATGCACAATGCTGAGATCTGTAGAGATGTTTCCAGCATCCTTCAGGAGATCTGCGCTTGAGTATTCCCACCTGATCACCCTTACTCACGGGGAAGAATCCCATGTGAACGCCGAGGATACGCGATTCACATGAGATCGCCCTTCGGCATCGGATTGGGTGGGAACCGAGAAACACGCACGCCTATTAGAAGACGGACTCTGTGTGTAGTGCAGTTGTACCTCACGCCGGAGCGATACGCATTGTGAACAAGGCAAACACTGAAAACCATCCATGAGCCGGATTATCTATGACTCACTCATTTTGACCTCAGTCGCTGAGTCCGTTCGGACCCAATACGTAGTCCCTGCCCCCGACCTATTGCCGAGCAATGAGTCGTCTTTGCTTGGATTGTACCCACTGTGCCACGGCAAACCGAGAGCCGATCTGCAAAAGCCAACACTATCCACGTCCCGTACTTTACACAAATGGGCAAGAAGTGGCGCCGTGGGCACGATTGTTAGATTTGGATGGGGAACGCATCGTACTCCCGAAGCCAGTAGCTGTGCACCCTGTGGTCCAGGTAATATTTGAAGATACGTGAACGATCTTGCAATATGCGTACCTAATGAAGAAGACGGTATTCAATATCGATGCCTTTATGTGCTCGTGCCTACATTTGTGCATACGCTCGCGTTCTGACAACATCTCAGTTCAACGAGAAAGAAGAACTTGCAATGAATTTCAACCCGGCTGCGGCTGATGTAATACACGTCACGACTGACAAGTCACGATGGAAAGTGTTGCGGACAATCAGGCCGAGTGAGAATCTCAAGCATTGCAAGAGATACTACAAAGTGGTTGTTTGTAACACGCAATGCGCGTTTCAACACTGCGAATGAACTGGCGGAAATGAAGTTAGAAATAAGGGGCAATGTGGGTCTGAAGTTGAGACTCATCCAGCCTGACATCCCAACAGAGTCGGCCCGTTCTCCCGTTTGCACTCGTGAAATACCTCGGACTTGGCACAAGTACCCCATGCAGGTTCAAATCTCATTTAATATGGCCACCTTCCTCAAACTCAGTCTCCTCACGGCCACGAAGCCGAGAGCAACTGTACTATCCGAGTTGTGTCCCAGTGCGGAGGGGATCATGGGAGTCGCGACCCTGAGGGGACAAGAAAGTTAGGGACAGACTACCAGACTCCCAAGGAATATCGTGAAAATTAGGCTCGCTTCGTGTCAGAGTTGCCTATCATTTCCAGGCCTCAGCGGTTGATGTCCCATTGAGGACATCAACCTGAAGCCAACGAGTTCCGAGCTCTGCGGCCGCACTGCAGTGTACGAGTTTCAACTTGAAGTTTTCAGCCAACTTGCTAGAATGGATTCCTTTTTTCTATCCCGAGTATTTCAATAGGTACAGGATGGTTTTTGGCCTGTGCATTCAATCGGAAGGTGCGCAGCGCTTCATATCACAGCGGTATATCCATCCCCGTGTTCTACCGGTGGATGGCGCGGACTGATCGGAATAAGATCAGAGTCGGATAAAGTAACATTGCACCCATAGAACTTGAGGCTGCCCGACGGAGGCGAATAGGCCCAGTTTTCACTTTGGGTATCTGGAGATTGTCCAGGCATTGGACACGATAGGTTGTGGGGATGACATCACGTCGCAGGGCATCAAAGCAACTGAGTTCAATGTCGGAACTCCTTCTGCAAAGCTTATTAATCCCCGCATTGAGTGTCTCAATCCTACACTCAACACCCATACGTTATTATCATCCCCAGGACATTACTGAGCGTGCACTTGAGAAGAAGCTCGCTAGCTTCGGTGTCACCGTCCACCGACCGCGGAAAGCAGTTGGATTGAGATGCGACGCAAACCAATTCGTTATTCGCTGACTTTGGCACGTGTCTGATAAGCGACGTGCCAACAACGTTTGTATGTCCTTACTACCACGTTGGCATCCTAGGAAAAGCTCTTCCGCATTATCGTCGAACGTGTCAGATCCATTTGAACGATGGCGCTCGTCTTCTTTTCTGCTTCAGACGATCTACACTTTGTGGCAGCTTTACATTGTCCTTGAACTGTACCCGCGACTCAGACTCAGCCCACGATGGGTGACAAGCTGAAGCCGAGCGCCGATGGGTTAGTGTCAGTCCCCAGGGGCACATTCTTTGTGAGGCTCTTAGTAGCCTCTCGGTGCTTCAAAGCGAGAAATATCGTGTAATCAGCTTCAACGCTTTTCGCGCTGACCCTTGGACTTCAGATACTGCCCAACATCCTTTATCCCTCAACGGGCTAGTAATAATCAAGTGTATTCCCGTTACCGCTGAATCTCACCTCAATGGGCTCGCAAGACCCGCATGTAACTGTTGATGCCAATCAGAAGGGATTCATCAGCCTTCATCACAAACCTCCGATGAACTTACTGCGTTGGAAGACGGACAGCGTGCCCCGAATCGACAGAATTCCAATAGAGCAACTCTGGATATTGCCATACGTTACTACTACGCAGCTTTCAATCTTGTCCCAGCTCCAGATACTATAATGGACTACGTACTTTCATTTTTCCGCTTCCACCGCGTATCTTTCCCGTGCGCACGGGTGCAGGATAGCGACACCACATCAAGCAGTTACTCGGACAAGGCCCTTGAATTTACACCACCTGAACATCATCTACGACCAGCTCTGTTGGGTACCCGGGCTAAACCATATACACAGCGGTACCGACATACTAATAATACCACAGACCTTGACTCGGCGGTAGGAATGCTTCAGAACGTCGTGGATGCCATTCCAGTGACCCACCCTCAGCACTTGCATCTGCTTATACAGTATGGATCTGCGCTCCACACTAGGTACATGGCTTTACAGGCCGAGAACGATCTATCACTTGCTATCCAGCAGTTTGAAGCCGTTCCGCACTTCGACGGTTGTCCCGAGGAATTGTTCATGCCCGCTCAGCAGTCCCTCGTGTTCGCACGCAATGCTTGCTACAAGCTGCACTACGATATTAGCGATATTGATCTAGCAGTTGAGGCTTACGCCGCTGTAATCGACATGTTGGCACGGGAAGGAAGGGAACACCTGTTCGCCTGCATGGGATACGCCACGGTCTCACTCGTTCATTTCTATCGCAGAACGGACTATGGTGGCCTCCATGTCGCCGTCAGGTATTGCGAGGGGTGAGGAAATGCCCACCAGGCCAGCCAGACGGTCACGATCTAGCCGGTGAGTTCGAGAATCTGAGTCGTCAGATGGAGATGCCGATGGCCTTGGGCGATGGAAAATATGGACAGAGACTTAGACGTGTTCAGAGGGCATGGAACGCTGTGGTCGACAAGATCCGTTCTGTTGACGTCTTCAGCGGGTTTTTATTGTCGCCTACATATGTGGATCTCCAAGTGGCAGCCATTGGGGGTCTAGTCATCATCCTCAACGCCAGTCTACATTCATGTGATGCAATCATCGTACTTGCAAACGCGGAGCACATTCACGTCGTTTTCCTGGAACACACTTATTCCGAGATTGTTACCATCTCGTCCGACCTCAAGCTCGTCCGACACGCACTACTTCGGCTCCCTTTCGATTCAAATGATCAGGAAGAGAGAGTGAGGGAAGAAAGAAGACTGCTTGGGTTCATCCGGCACGTCCACGTCGCCCGTGGCGTCTTGCATGCCGAGAGGAACGCAAACTTGGTTTCATGTCCAAGTTGACTGTGGATGATATCTGGCAACTCAGGCGACGTCGCGCATCGCAAAGTGGGAGTTGTAGGGCTGTCCGGGAACTTGTACCCCGTTGCAGGCCGGATACGCATACGTGTGCGTGCGTAGCGCTGTCAGGGCTGCTTCCTGCGTCACCACCTTGCCATTGAGCTCGGTTAGTTGAACTGGTTCAGGGATGACGGAGCATGTCGAGCTCTTCGCGAACGGAGATCAATAAACCGTAACCAGCCGAATATCTGGGTTGTCCGATGGATACGAAGCTGGGAACACCCTGCTTTGAGTTCCGCTTGTTCCGGCTTCGAATGAGGGCCGAAAGTGTGGGGGTGTATGACGGCGAGACATAGACGTTTGATAATCCACGGGCCCCCTTGCAATACGGATGAGCAACATATATTGGCAATGATGTGAATATGCCGGTCGAGCACCACCAAATCCGGGAGTTCTTTGGGACATGTGGTTCGAGACTACGAACCACTTTACTGACGATGGAATCCCAGAGACGGTGCAACAGGTGGTTTACCTCGCTGCAGCCTTGCAGTTTATTGGGGTCCAAGAGTGTGGTAGGGGACGATGTGGTCGGTGGATGATCATACACTGGAGACGTTATATCGTGCGATAGTGCGTGAGGATGGGATGTTTGATCCTTCTCGTGCCGCGCGGGCTTTGAGAGCGGCTGCAAGAGGAATCAAGGAGCGTGTCCTGTTGGACCAGCGGATTGTATTCATCCATGTTGGGATATGAGATGGTAGTTCCGGAACCGGCAGCTCGATTGTTTCACACCTGAGATGATTTGCATGCTTAAATGGGAGAGATCTCATAGTCCTGTTTGATCACAGCAGAGAAGAAAAGTACAAATACCATCAAAAAGGATATCACTGACGACTCCTCGCCGCAATTCTTTTGCTCTTTCCTGGTCGCTTATTCCCCCCTGTACGTTTTCCACCAGCTGGGCGTTTCCCTCCTACCACATGCCTCCCCTTGGGTGGGCCGCCCCGCCTACTGGCGCCGACCTGGCCTTTTGGACGTTTAGCTGCTGGGCGATCGGAGATGGCATCCTCGACGGCGATGTCAAAAGTGTCCCCATCGGTGTCCTGATTGTCGAGGGCCCCTTTACGTTCTATGTGATGGAAAAGTTAGCTAGCCTACCGCGTTCCTGAGAAACACCTACTCCGTTTGAGTGATTTCAGTCGCTCATCCATCTCTTTCTTCCCTTTCTCCCTCTCGCGCTGTTTCTCGAGTTGTACTTGCTTACCAAACTTTTTGGCTGCGCGCTCCTTTCTCTTTTCCTCGGCCTTTTTGATTCCGGCACGTTCATCGAGTAATCGGGAGCGGATGCGTTCCATGTGGGCGTCCGATTTAACCATTTCGGCGAAATAGTCGGAAGGACGGGTAAATGGGAGGGAATGTGATGTTGCGAGGGTACGAGCATGCTCCGCCGAGTACAATGCTTGTTTGTAACTAGAGCGTGCAAAAAGTCGAGGAATGGACATGTCGGATAAAGAATTGTTCTTACAATGCAAGTTCGCGATTCAGGTCATCATCGACCTCGACCTCAATTGTTTCAGGGAAGGGGACGACGAGGGTTTCGGTCCATGGTAATGAAGGGTCGAGTTGGATCGTCTCGCGTATGCGGCGAAGGGCTTCCTATTGGTGAAAAAGAAATTTCGGGATCATCATACATGCTGGAATACGCGACCTTTACGCACGGTATTGTCGATTTCGACTTTTCGTTTCGGTACCCCATCCTCGTCCAGAACCTCGTCCTCCACGTCGTCCTCGTCCAGGATAATTTCTTCTTCGCTTTCCTCTTCCCCAACGTCTTGTTGCGGTTGTACAATCCTCTTGCTATTCTTTCCCATTGCTAGGCTGTTGTTACCTCCTTTCGGGTTGTGGGTCAGTGAGAGCTTCGAGTCGAGCTCGTCATGCGCCTGATTGCCGGATAAGGAAAGACCTTGAACAACTCAAAGTCTTTTCGACTTTCCTCCAGCGTCCTCGAAGCTGACGCTTCTCCATTACCCTAACGGCCCTCATAGATTACGATGGTGAGTCCCTTTTTTGCGATGATTTTCTATTGTCGGCTTTACTGTGGCTTTGAATTAGCGGCCGATTCTATTGCAAGGTAAGCCTTGCTTCGTATGACACCCTCACTAGAGAACTCAGCGGAATCTAGGTCACGAACGTTCGCTGACGCAGATAAAATTCAATGCCGAAGGCGATCTCCTTTTCTCATGTTCAAAGGACCATGTCATCAACGTCTGGTTCTCTCACAACGGCGAGCGGCTTGGCACATACGATGGTCACAACGGGACGGTGTGGACGATCGACGTCGATTGTGAGTCCTGAAATTCGTGTATGTCGGACGCGGTAAAGAGGGGTTTGTATGAGCTAGCACAGTCTAGATTTCTCGTCTCCGGCTCAGCAGATAACCAGCTCCGCTTGTGGAACGTCTCGAATGGGAAGTGTTTATACGTTTGGGAGTTTCCCACTGCGGTCAAAAGGGTCGCGTTCAGCGACGACGACGAGAGAGTCGTATGTATCACCGAACAACGTATGGGGCACCAGGGCGCCATTCGTGTTTTCAGATTAAACCGCGACGGCGATGGAACGGACCGTTCGTCCTCTGACCATGTATTGTGACACCATATCGCTCATTTCTTCCATCACCCGTTATAGAGCCACGCGAACCGGAACACATGTTTCATCCCATCGGTTCTAAAGCTACAGTGTGCGCGTTTACCTATATGCACAATGTTATCGTCACCGGACATGAATCGGGGAAGGTTGCCCTTTTCGACATCGTCTCTGGGACAGAAATCTCGAACAATGAGCGCGCACACATGGATACCGTCACCGACCTTCAACTGTCACCAGATCGGACTTACTTCCTAACAAGTAGCAAAGATAAAACTGCACGGGTCAGCGCTGCATTCGTTTGACTCCCTTGGAACGCCACTAACTACGCTTCGCCCTTCAAGCTACACGACACCAAAACCCTGCGAGTGCTTAAGACATTTTCCACAGAAACTCCACTCAATAGCGCGGCACTAACACCAAACAAGCCCTATGTGAGCACCAACTACCTTTTTAGTGTAGCCCCATTCTTAAAACAGGAACAATTTAGGTTCTTCTCGGCGGAGGACAAGAGGCGATGGATGTTACGACAACGTCCTTGCGACAGGGCAAATTTGAAACCCGTTTCTGGCATAAAATATTCGAAGAGGAGGTTGGGCGGGTAAAGGGCCATTTCGGGCCTATCAACACGTCCGTCGCTTCTTCGAACGTGCCACAATGTTGGTTTATTGATCGTATCTTTAGTATCGCAGTTGATCCCGCAGGGACCTGTTTTGCTTCTGGAGGAGAGGATGGCTTCATACGGGTCCATCACTTCGAAGAATCATACTTCCGAGCGAAACCGTATGGTGACTTGGAAATTGAAGATTAATCGATGACACCTGTATTCTACGCCGCGTGAGGGGGGAATGTATCAGCGATTCTTCTAGTGGGGTGGTGTTTACATAAAGGCTTACAGACGTGTACAGACGTGTATCCAGTGAGCGACTCAGCCGGATCGCTGACACATGGGCAGTCTCAAGCCCCTACGTGTACAAATGCAATTTTCTGTGCCAATGGTATCCCTTCTCCGACCACTCTCAGTGTTTCGTTGAGGGAGCGGGCGGTGTTTCTATACTGTACCGATCCGCCTTCTCTTGAAATGACCTCTCCATAGAATGCATCGACCACTCGCCGCATGACCTCGTCATCAACCGGCCAAAGTGTCCCAACGACGCTCCGGACGCCCGAATACTGCAGCGAAGCAGCTAGATGCATCCTCTCCTCCAGCCCGGTATCATCCCATCCGTTACACTGCCCAGACAAGAATGCAAACTCTGCCCGTGGTCGTGCGTTCGAGATGTCATAAAGTGACACCGCGCCATCCCTTGTTACAAATCCCGAATGGCATGGAACGGTGGAGTCTAGCGAAGCAGGACAAGCCAGATGGACCCACCCTGGCTCTCGAAGGGCGGCGAGGACGCCTCCCGAGGTCGCTTCTCCCCCCTCCATTCGCCTAAACGGCACGCTCGGCGGCAAGCGGTTGCGTATCAGGTCGAGCTCATGGCAATTTTCGCTGGACGCCGTATTGCTGACTGCGACGATCGCGGGAATCGTTTGGCTGCATAGCAACTGCTTCGACGTTTTGCGCTTGAGAAAGCTGGGGACGATCGCGCTCGTGCGACGAGGCCCTGGTGGCTCGTGACTCGTTCCAGCTCTGGCGCGGATCAGTGATTGGAGGGTAGGCGTGTATGAGGAGACGTATAATTGCGATAGACCTGGTCCGCCTTGTTTGTACGGACATGCGGCGTGCAGGGGTATCGATGTAAACGCGCCAGCAGGACACCACCACAGGCGAGAACCCATGGGGATACGGGGTAGTAAATGCTGAACGATGGGAGAAACGACGAGATTCCATAGGTCCGACAACAGAGACTGTAAGGCTTCGTCGTCGCCGTCGCTGACAACGGGGTTGCCAGTAAACTCTCGGAAACGTGTCGCCATTTGCGACACATCCCAAGCTGTCATATGTGAAAGAGAAACGTGAATAGGTGACGTGTTGTACGACACAATGAGAGCATCGCATCTGCGCTGACTAGCATTGAGGATGATCACCGGACCCTCTGATCCAACCTTCTCAAGCTGGGAGAAGAATGTAGGCTTGAGAAAAGATTTGAAGCCGTCTATACGCCTGATGGTCTCCGCAACTGCCTCCCTTTCTTTCAGTAGGCTTTTGGTGTCCTTGGAAAACTTTGAGGCGCCGGAGACCTGTTCAAGTTGAAAAGAAAGGCGCTCAAAACTCTCTGCAAGCGCCATCCCATATTCGCCCATGAGCCGCAGCTCATCCAAGCACGTTTTGGCCCGCACTAGCTGGGACCACAGGACAGATCTTCCCCCTTCGAGAGCTTCGATTGCTTCGATTGGTTCCTGGAAACGCAGCGCGAAGGAAGCACCATCGTACGCTTGTTTGATGCAGTACCTCCTTGCCAGACACTGTCGAAGCTCAGGAGAGCGAATATCCGAGACGTGGCGATTGATTAGACGAAGTGCGTGGCGGTATATGCCGACGCCTGACTGATGGCTATACGCCTCCGCGTCCCGAATCCACTGAAGCGCTACGCGAAGTGCGGGCCATGAGGAACCGCTGGCGACGCCTACACTGAGTTCATGGTGCCCAAGGGCCTCGTGTAGATCAGCAGATCTGTGTTCGACGAGAGAGCGAAGGTAGTATGCCGACGCTAGTTCCGCGTAGATATCCGAAATCAGTGGATGGTCCAAACTGCAGGCGTCCTTGGCGAGGCGGAGGTGGTGGAATATTGGCTCGATATCCTTGGTTTCCCAGGGAGGGAGGCGTGCCTTCATGATGCGGGCGAGCAGCAGATTACAGGCCACTCGTGATGGGTCTGGTACATCGGGCGTGCCCATAGAAGTGCTGCAACGAATGTAGGCTTCATCAAGGTCAAGTTCGTCTCCAGTCTCCTCGAAGCGTAACAGGAGGGATGACGCGAGAACTTTGTATAGTGTTGCCTGATCCGGGTGATGAGCAGGTAACAGCTCGAGTGCTTCACGGGAATAGGAGATGGATCTATCCAAGTCAGCGATCCCTCCACATAACGTAAAGCGCGTCTCCAGGCTGTCTGCGCTCTTTCTGAGGATGGCTGCACGATGAGGGTGGTCTTGCGATGTCTCGATCAGAGCTTCATTGTAAAGGTCAATGGCGATATGAAGGTCTTCGAGATCGCGGAGTTGTTCGAATCGAGCATCTAGGCATGCGCCCAGTGCCTCCAATGTGATGACGCGCCGCGCTAAATCCTCAGTGTGGATTTCCAGGGCAGAAAAATGTTTCTGTATGGCTTCCTGCAGGTCGTGCAAACCTGCCAGTCTTGAGAAACGGAGGAACAAGCCGTTTCCTAGATTATCCAAAATGATCCCTTCATCCTTGTAATTGGGAGGAAGGAGCTTAAGGGCGGTGCGGTAATGTTCGATTGCGACCTCGAGATCAGGAAGATCAGATTGAAGGTTGTAACGCATCACGAGAGCGTCTGCTAGATCATAGAATGCCATGAACCGCGGTGGGTTCCCAGCGGACCGGAGCTCCAGTGCGAACTTGAGGTTCTCGATTGCAGCCTGCAGGTCCTCAGGGTCCCCGTGCGATTCAAAGCGTTTGATGAGCGCACTTGAAAGGCACGAAAGTGTGAAGAGACGATCTGGGTGACCATCGCCCATACCGTCCAAGGCGATGGACGAGTATTCGATACAGAGCTTCAGGTCGTTTGGGTCATTTCCAAGCTTGAAGCGGGATAAGATGGCGTTGGCGAGATTATAATATGATGTAGATTTGTTCTCTGCAGGAGAAGAGTCCACCACGGCACGATATTGGTGAATTGCCTCGATGAGGTCTGTGACGTCTCCAAAACGCTGAAAGCGGGAAAATAGAGCGCTGGCGTAATTCATGAGGGGTACCAGACGACCATCGGGAGGAAGCATGGGAAGTGCTGTACTGAAGTATTCGATCGCCAATTCAACATCCTTCTGCGTACCAAGCTGGCCGTACCGAACGAGCAATGCAGTAGCGAAGTTGGACAACGTGTTTGCTCGTCCAGGATGCCCAGGAGGACGAAATTCCAAGGCGGTGAGATGACACTCCACCGAATGGTCTAGATCGGCTATATCGCCATGACGCTGAAAACGGATGGATAGTGCGTTGGCGAGGTTACTCAGCAACTTGCTACGTGTGTCGTGGGATAAGGTAGTCGATGACCTTGCCAGTGTCAACGCCGAGCGATAGTGGACAATGCATAAGCTAAGGTCGGAAGGATTGCCTTGCACCTCGTGACGTGAATAAAGGTTGTCTGCCAGGCGGACAAGTGTGTCAAAATCCTACCGATCAGTTCAGTGATGATTCAACAACGCTTTAAATGAGTCGCTCACGCTCATCCCGTTGGGCTCATTCAGTATCTATCTGCTCTCCAGAGATGCAGTAATTTTTAAAGGCGTGGCAGGCACGTTCTGTGGGCAAATATGAGTGATGACAGACTCCCATACCACCCCACAACTTGAGATATATGTGTGAACCATTGGGTTACGGGGGTTGAGAAGCTGTTGGCATGAAACTGACAAAACCGTAGGAAAACGGCCGCAATTATCGAGAACTTGGGAGAGCTGACACCGCAACAATACATAAGTTTCACACGTTTGGAGTAAGGTTAAACCTCGGTTGTGTACGGCGGTCATTCATCGACTGAAGGAACTCACACGATGACCCTCAGGCCCTTCGAACCACCTGCATGGCCAGGAAATTTTCAATTGATTCGATGTTCGCAAGAGACTAAAACGACTGAAGAATCAATAGGTGCACCGATCTCATTATGGCGATCTCGATCTCGAACTTTGTCATGGCGACCAGCGCGATGGCGCGGAGTTCTTGGTGTCAGTGAAACACATTTATTGGGAGAAGTATAGCCGTCACTGGGACCAAATGAATCGGGTAAGAGGTGAATCCCTGACCCTGACTGAAATTGTTTTCGACTCTTGCTGATATTCGGTGTTAACCGGACTTTGAAGCTGGGAGCAAAACGCCAGCCCTTCATAGCTTCGGGACCGAGGAGTATCACGATGAGCAATTTTGTGGTGCGTCACACAGCTAGTCATGCCAGTGCTTTGGTCCGTCGCCAACAGTCGCTTTTTGCAATCCACTATCTAACATCGTTCTCTCCAGGTTTTTGAGGTACCAAACTCACCGTGGACCGCGATCTCATAGTACATATACAGCACCGCGACTTGATCAGTAGATCAAGGGTCACCAGGCCACCAGTTGGCACATGTCTTTCACGCTGATGTACCTGACAACTCATGTGGTTTGACGGTTTGTTCCGAACGTTGTGACCGTAGTCACTTCCATCCGCTCTGATGGACACGGCAAACTAGACGGTAAGCAAATAGTTGCTATGGGCCGCCAAGCGACTACTGTTGCGGCTTACTGGACGCTTGACCAGGTAGGCAATAAGCTGGAGAGGTCCAACCCTCGTTCTTGGTACCCACGTTCAATAGAAAACCATCCATGCAGATTCCATTTATGTGACCTCAAGATCTTGAGATATCAAAATTTGCTCTTCCTATTGACCATTGGATCATAAACCACATTCGATCACGAACATGAGATGTATTCCCTTGTCGTTCTGGGTGCCCTTGGGTCACCCCTTGTTTAAGACTTTAAATGGTCTTATGAGGGTTTGATTCTTTAGCCCAGATATAGGTTTCATCCTGGCTCAGTAGCGAAAGACTCCTTTAGCCATCACGCTTCTCGCGCACACGTTTGATATAGATATAGAGTTTACCCATACGATACCGCTCGAATGCATCACCGCAGTTCTGGAACTCGGATCCCGGCCATGTATTTAGGAATCGTGGGAGGGTCTGCAAGGACCCTGCGGAACTACATGGCCACGCAGATCACTGCTATCAACACGACTCACGGATCACAACTGTCAGCGACTCGGAGCGTCAATCCGTTGGAGCGGTCCAAATCACGTCAAATTTACCAATTTCGTCTGTTGAACCCCACCGTCATGAAAGTTGGCATCTTGGCGATGCGACATAAGAACGATCCATGAATTTATTCCCTGCTCTATGAGCGTGCATACCTGGGGAATGGAGATGGCGCATACTGCAGATGGATGAATCATTACTTCCCGAAATTCTTGCTGTATCATGCGTTGCAGAGTGCACAACGATCGCACTAGCTCTTCTACTTGTTCGGTCGCCTCCTGCAAGGCACAAAGCAAGGCACAGGGAAGGGGTACGCCACCACACTAGCGCACATGGCGCCAGATGGTCGATGGATAAAAGTACATCATGCGAAAGGGGAGTGGTCACCCTGCCTGTGACTTGAAAGAAAGGTCAGCGCGGAAATTGGATCATGATCTGATCACATCCGGACATACGGTCATGAAGACATCAATGCATGTACCCGGGACATCGCAAATCCGCATGTATGCACACAAACGCTGCGAAAAGAAAGACTTACAATAGAACACCATGTGCGTTGATTATCCGTGCGTGCGTCAGGAAACCTTACACAAAAGTTGCACACACATTGCCGTGGTGGTTAAACTGATGCCTACCCGAAAGCAGAACTTGGTCGAGTATAAAGGCCCGCGAAGCCATACCATTGGGATCGCCCTGTCTGATGAACGCTGTCGTCCCGGGTCCGAGGGACTTTCGACCACGTACGTCGCTAGCTACGTATGTGTCAGTCGGACATGCTCCCGAGATGGGGAAGGGATGATGAAGAACTTACGGACATCCGTCTAGCGCAAAACTGATCACATCCCATAGAATATTTCCCCATGGAACCTCATGTCCAATAGCCAGACGGGATAAATCGTGCACGCGTATGCGATGTTTCGAAGATGGGACGACTCCCTCAGGGTATGTGATTCAGCAAAGTGGGGTGACGCTTGGCCCGGTCGTGAGCACGTCTGGTTGCGAAGACGATGCTTATTGCGAGAATGGGCTCGGAATCCCACTCCATACAAGAAAGGACCTTTATTGGTGACAACGCCCATGCGATTCCACACGTTCCAAACACGCCACATATGCCACCACGCTGGAGAATACCTGTAGGCCGTGAGGAGCGATTGATAAGCGAGTATGCCCCGTTCGCACCGTGGTCGAGTGGAGTGGAGCGACGACATCCCACATCACAAGCCGACCTGAATCAAAACACGTGGGATGAGATATTCAATCGGATCATGCCGTGCCGCGGACGTTAATACCTACGATGTAGGCTTCCAGCTACGACGTCACTAGGTCTCCACCCGTGCGCGCAAGTCGCGTGAAGAAAAAATACTGCGTACCCAATGCGTACCTCACCCGCCCATTCATGAGGCGGTGGGCCTCAATGAGGGGCGCATCACGACTCACCATAGTACTAAAACCGATCCTTGCTGGGACAAAGGGATTCATCCGCCGTCCTCCTAACGTTTCGGCGATGTACACAATCCCGTAATTGTGCGTGGCGGGCGACCAGGTGCCATATAAAACCAGACGTCTACCACGAACAAACTTGGATAACGCTTCGGCCTATTACGCAGCGCGTCTGCACGCAAGAATGACATGAACAGGATGGGCTCCAATGGAAACAACGTTTGTGGAGAAAACAAATGAGAACAGAGTGGGTTCAAGCTTTCGACCGTCGTCTGCACTGTAGATGTCTGTTTTGATCCAGGCTGCGGGGAAACGAGAGACGAGTTCAAGAAGTTCAAGAGACTCTAGACGTCGACCAGCCACATTCGGAGTGCGACGGTAACGTCTATACAACAAAATATAATGATACCAGTGCTTAGTGACTGCGCTCGCACTTGCGATAACAGAGGAACACATACATCTATGTCTCCGGATAAGGGCCAGACGATGCAATGACTGCCAAAAGAGAAAGTTGGTCTTCCTTTTGCATTTGTTCGAGTGTACCGACCAGTCGGCAGTGGACCCGAAAGTCACGCGGGCTCGTTGCAGATTTTCCCATCACCGCACGTTCGGAATGAACCTACCAAGCATGTAAATTTTGCAGACGGTTGTACACACCAAAAGAAGACGGCGCGTGTTCTCAGTACTCTCTTTTGTTCTCTGCGTCTTGCATTCGCTGCACAGGGCTTGTCATGTTGATTGAGATTAGGAAACTTCGGCGTCCCTTCAACACATCTCTTGCTGCAAGGATTGACGTATTATATGCCCTGAGCAAGTAGACAACCAATGGTCACTTGAGCCTCGTCCTTGGTGAAGGGCCGACTCACCTGCATTAGAAGAGCGTTATGATCGGAAAGCTTACAGAAGTGAAGGCCGCGGGTAGTCTGGCGGCTTCAGGCGAAGCGGGATGACAAATGCCAGCCTTCCATCGGGTCCCCCAACTCGATCCCCATTCCTGCGTGACACCCGTTTTGGACGCCGCCAACAAAGAGCGGCATAACTATCATTGCAGAAACCCACCTTCCTACCCCAACATATGGCGCGACCAGACAATGCGTTCCTGAGACTTGAGTGCCATACTTGTCCCACACGATCGATTGATTCACAAGGTCGAGATCCGGCCTTCACCTTGTAGGGATGCTCCCCAGATGGACCATGCGATCCTTGGCAAATGAATCGATTGCTCGGGGTCGCACTGGGTGCCAAGTGACGCCAAGGGTGTCGGGCATCTAGTTTACCAAAAAAAATACTCGGCGAACCGCACACGTTGGATTGAAGGAGCCCGCTTACATGCCAGAGCTATAAAATCGGCCTCAGAGAGGACGCTTACCGCGCATCGCGCCACCTAATCGAGACAAGGGAATGATGCTCGGAACGCGGAGTGGTTCGTATGTCGTTCCTCTTTCATCCTGGGAGTACGATTGGCTGACCCATGTCGGACATACCTTTAGATTTGCATGGTTGGGAATGTGTCCAAATGACGGGAACCCTTGGCTTCCGAGGGCATTCTCGTTTGCATGGCCACCGTTTCTCCAAGTCGAAAGTCCGTATAGCTCGTGTCACTTCGGCAGGATTTAGTACTTCGTTTCGAGTACCACGGTGGGTTGCGAGTCACACCCTTTCCCGGGTGTACCACCTTCATGCATGATAGACGATGTGTGCGGTGTCGAATAGTGGACGAGGGATTGATGAGGAGCGAGACGGAGTAGCGTGATCACGACAAACCATCGAGGTGACTAGACCCAAAGCTTGAAAGATCGAAAGGAGAGTACTACCTGGGCCCTGAGGAGGGTCGCGCTGGCAGGGACATGGGTCACAGTGGTGGCGGTGGCCAATTCCTCCAACCCGGATGCAATGCTCGGTGCAAACATAAATAGAGCCGACGTAATATACAGAGCGATGATGCAGCTGTAGCGATGACCATTAGCATCTACCTCTACGTAATGTCTCTCATGCTAGGTACCTCCTACATATTAAATGATCTTCACGAGATTTATATCACGGTACCTCCAGATTCAGTGCATCAACGCTCGCTCACCGCCTCCTTGTCCAGCCGTCTCGCGCAAGAGGACGATACAGAGCGCGGTAACGAGGTATACCACCACGCTGGCGTACACCGGAAAGGAGCGATTGACGTACAAGAGGGCACCACCCAAAAGGGGAGCAATCATCCCGCCTCTGTGGAGAAGAACGTTCAATGTGGGATTCGCGCGAATATAAACGCATGAAAGAGGACATACATTCTCGACAGCGCCGATGCAATCCCACATGCTGTTCCACGTACCCTGGTGCCAAATATCTCGGGTGTCCAACTAGGATAAAATTAAGTACTGGATCACGCGCCTGGATGTAAGCGCTCAAAGAATGACTCACCCATACAACACAGCGTACATCGTCTACCCATCCATGAATCGGTGAACCTGACCGAGAGTCGAGCCGCAACTCACCGTGGCGCTCAAACTAATGCCCACTGAAGTAATGCGAACCAAGAATGGGCTTTCGACAAGCACAAAGGCCATGCAACAAATGGCTGTTAGCAGGGTCATCCCAGCGAGCGAGCGTCGTCGCCCTAGCGAGCTTTCGACCATGTACGCTCCGAGCTACGTCCGTGCGTCAGATGAATTCCTGTGATGAGGGGAAGACGACGCACGAGCGCACCCGGGCATCCACCCAGCGTGAAAATAACTACGTCCCAAAGATTGTCCTCAAGCGACTTCGGGGTCGAATCCCCTCTTGAACTTGTCTCCAACAGTTTGGGATAATACACATTAAACATTGTGTAGGCTGGTGCTGTGATTAATTACCTGAACGACCCGTTCATCACGTGTGACTGACCGAGCGACATAGAAAACCACACGGCCCACACCAACAGCGTCGTCCGACCCCACTCGGGACTCAACACCATGCCTACGCGGTCGAGCCATGCAATCAAGGGTCGCTTGATCCACCTGGGAAGGACACCCCCAAATCGCATCTCAATCTCGACCGAAACGATCGAGGAGGCCCGGGATACACGTGATCGCGAGTGACTGTGGGCACGCGGAGGCCGCAAGTGACGCTTCGTTTCGTCATCCAGCACGTTCGGTCGGGAAGACGACGGATTTTCTCCCACGGGCAGCATAGCGTGCCTTCGTGGAGGGTATTCTTCGACGGGCGCCACGATCGAATGGGAATCAAGCGAGTTGGGAGAATCGCCCGTGGATTGATAATCTTTAACGTTCTCGCCTCTGGGCGAGTCACTGGATGCACTATTCCTCGCGGCCTGCTCGTCCGTGCCTGCGTCAAACAAAGTCTCGCCATTGGGACGCGCATCTTGGGAAGAGGGAAGGAATGGGGCACGCTCGTCGGACCCATTGGATTGGTGACGAGGCTCAGGCGGTCGTCTGTCGTCTACGTCCTCGAGGTCTATCGTAAGGTCGGATCCATTAAAACGAGAAATGAGCTGAAGTGACTCGACAGCTTCTTGATGCCGACCAGCATGGACCAGATACCGCGGCGATTCGTGTAACCGGAAGAATAAGATGCGAGCGAGGAACATGGACAGTGTCTGTACACATGAATCGATATAGATCCTCGGCATTACAATCCGAACTTACAATGGTGCCGAGACAGACAAGCACATATTGCCAGCCAGTATTTCCCGCGGTGGGGTTGCAAGTTTGGCTTGGTGAACACGAACGTCCAGGAAGGATAACGAGAGCGACGACTGCCGAGAGGACAGATCCGAAAGAGAAGAAAACAGAGAGCGCGGTGACCAAGTACTGTTTCCCTTTGGGCATGTGCTCAAGAAGAAGCGTGCCATCTGTGGGCATAGAACCCTGAAAAAGGAAATCCGATTTAATGATAGTGCGACACCAGACGTCGGCAAACTTACACCAACTGCGCTGCCAAGAAAGAACAGGAGGACACAGAGGCCCCAAAACGATCGCACAAATGACGAGAGGATGCCAAATAAGGCAGTGAAAAAGAGTGTCGCGTTGAATGCGGCACTTCGACCCATAAGATCGGAACAGGTTCCCCACCCGATAGCACCGACCATCATCCCCGCAAACATGGAGGATGACAGTGTCCCGATATAATTGTCGGGAACTGTAAGTATTAGTCGGGGATGAGCTAGCTATGGCGAGCGGATGGTATACCTGAGTAGTGCTGTTGTACACGAGGAAGGATTATGGCGACAGCTTGAATCCACATCTGAGCAACAAGTCAAGGGCGCCGAGAGGGTTGTGGAGGTAGACTTACGTTGTCCGCCATCCAACCTATGCATACACAGGCCCACAGCATTGAGTATCTAGTTGATGAGAATAAAGTGAGTGCTCACCGAATCCACATAATGATAGGAGCATCCATTGGTAGCTCCCTGGAGCGAGGCACAGTGAGCCTGATGGATAAGGCTGGTGCAGAGCACGCACCCATCCCAATGCGATCTATAGTTTTGTCTAGAGGTGTTCTGTCATCGTATTCAGAGTCCACCACAAATTCATCCGCAGCCTCGGCGTCGTCCACGTCGTGCATGGTGGGGTAGGTGTACCTGTTTGATGTCAGGGAGGTCCAAAAGCCGGAGGCACGGGGAGAGATGGAAGCCATGCTCTGCGGTGGAGTTCTTAAAAACGTGAAGCACGCAAGCGCTGACACAGCAATTACGCGAGAGACGTGAGACAGAAAGTGCCCAGTGTGGTCTGCTAAAAATGGAGGTTTCTCTGCCGCCTCAGGGAAGACTCGAAGCGGGTTCCTGGAGCGAGAATATGGCAGTGGTCAACGAGTGGATGTGATCCAGAGTCGTTCAATGTTTAAAATCAGTGACACCGGATCACGTTTCGAACTGGTCGCCGTCAAGGAGAGGCTGTGGAGTGGCATGGGAAACGCGCCCGGACACATCCACAATGACTGCGAAACCGGCCCGTCAACGGGACCTTGGCGTAACTATGAAGCGAGATTAGGTACAGGCCATACATGACTATCCATTAGCCAGAAGATCCTCTAGCCGGGTCCCTGAGGCACTCAGTTTCCGAACATGGCCATTCAACCTCCATTGCACACACTGGCCGCCGGCGGCCAGCTTCAACTTAAAGACTCACACTAACGCTTTATTTCTCCCCGGCTACCGAAAGCACATGATGTCGTTGTGTTTGTCACCGAGATTTGCGACAAGGGCGTCGCTCATAACCGCGTGCACCGGAGGGCGTCTCCTGAGCCGGAGATCCATCGAATGCGGATTAGTCATTTCACTGTTATTCAGTTGCTGATTTTCTTGTGTGGATAGTACGTATGAAGCACAGTCCCTTCATCGCGCGCAAGGTCAAATCATGTCATTCTCGTATGCGCCGGTGGTTACACTGCTAAGTATGAACGGAATCTCAAACTATTCCACAGAAAATAGGATATTGCACACGGAGACACCCGGATCCGCAGTTGGACCGAGAACGGTTGTCGTGCGCATCACATTTTCCGAGTCGGCCCAACTACCAGCCACCAATATGCGGATGCCATGTAGGACCATGATTATTCGGATACTGGCTTGCGTGTGGCTGATCCTGATCCAAGACCTGACGGTTGGACCATTCAAGAATCCCGGACACCGCAGAAAGCGCCGGTTTGAAATTGGGTGCAAGAAGCCACTGACACGACGGCGAATTGTGACAATGAGGCTGACATGGCCAGTTAGTGGTCGTATATCCACACCGAGGTATATGACCCGATATGAATATTAAGTATCGCCATCTGCCATGTCCACCCGTGGGTACATTTTATAGGTCCGTGAGGCGATGATTACACGTAAAGGCTTCCATCAAAGAGATTGGCAAGTCATGGAGATGCTGCACCGTGACAAAGATTCATACACCCTCCTCCGAGTCTTGTATGGCCTGGTGTAATGTTCAATGTGCCACTGGATGGCGAAACGAAATGTGAGAGTATCTAGCGGAGCTCCTCGATGTCCATCCAAGGAAAGTTGTCCCTGGTGGCAAGTATGCGCGCCAATCTATCAACCACTTCAGGGCCGAAATCCTAGGGGGCGATTTGATGCGGTGACAGCGATCATGGCACGAATCAGTTTGTACGGCGTAGTTCGCATTGGGATGGTGTGAGTACAGTCCGTGGGGAGGACGAGGGAGGGTCGCACGGAATGCGGAATGCAAGTCATTTAAATTCGAGTAATAATTGTTTTGGGGCGGGAGGACATGCGGAATCATTAAGAGGGCTGACCTAGGAGCATATTGCAGGAATAGCTGCACGGTCACATCCGATCAATCCCCTATCCGGAGAGCCCGAGTACTGAACTGTGGGTCGCATCCAGGAGATAAATGGAAAAGGATCCGTACACGTTGCGCGGTGCTTCTAGAGCCCGGGCCAAGACCTACTGCCATAATCAGGGGATAGTCACTCATATTTTCATGCGCGCTGAGCTTGGTTACAGCCTAGTATCCTGGTAGTTCACATTTCTCTTCGTTGATCTTCCAGAGGTAACATTTGCCTTAATTACGAAATAATGAGCACTAACTCGGCCCGAGCGTTGGAGTCATGCCTCATTATTTCCAGCAACTAAACAGTCCATCAGGAGCCGGGCTGACGGGCTTGATAGGCATATCGCCAGCAGGTCTTGCGTTTGTGTGTTAGAAATCGGAAAAGTGGGGATGAAATCGACATACCAATTCATGAGAGCAGAGATTGTCAGATAGATCCCACAGCTCAATGCATCTGGCCTGATCGCAAAAGATGAGCTCTCCTTGATTAGGATGGACGTAAACATCGTTGACTGAGCATGTGTGTGTTAGCATCATTTGAAGTGATCAATACGATTAGATGAGGTTGCCGGGGGCACCATTGTCACCAGTGCGGTGCATTCGCGTACTCCAGAACCAATAGACGAAAAAAGACCGTAGAACTATCTTTAAAAAAAAAACAGAATGGACGAGTACCTGACGTCCCATATCCTGAGAGTGCCATCTTCACATCCAGTAATAAGCCATTTTCCTTCAGTGTGGAAGGAAACCGAGGTGATATTTATGGTGTGAGCATCAAGACAGGTTAGCTATCGAACCGCATGCTTCAGTACGTAGGCGACGGAGATGGAAGGGACCAACTGGGGTGGAGGAAGTGCTAGCGACTTCGTGGACGCATACCTTCTTGCGGGTCGCCACAGCGAGCTGGCGCTTGCCGAGGACCAAAACATGAGCAAGACGCTCCACAGGATGGGAAGGGACTGAATTACTCCAGAGGGATAGCGAGACGATCCACTTGCTAACGACGAGGCCGAGTATGATTTGATCTGCAGTGTTTAGGACGACGGTGCTCACGCTGGATTCCCCCAACCCGGCGATGGCGCGGGAGCAAATTCCACCCCAAGCTTCCCAGAATCTGACTTCGTGGTCGAACGAGCCCGTCACCAGAATGACCGACATTCTGCGCCAGGTGTTGTTGATGATAAATGGGGGACCTCAAGAATGTTACCGGAAGTTCCCCATCAGATGGATTATTGACAAATTATTTGCTCGAGTTTTCTCACCTCCGCTGTTTTCCCATGCATCGCCGCCACTATTAATATTGATGTGGTTGTTACACCCTCCATTACTTAAGTTTCCGCCTCGTGTTTCTTTTCAGACTGTAGCCCGTGTACGTTGATCCTCGCCCTCAAGATCCACCCACAGTCTGCACTGAGGTCCGTTCATTTATACAGCTTCGCTCAGATGAATTAAATTGTTTCGGCCAGGTTGCAACGTGTTGAGTGATTTAATGCGTCTGACAGTCATGCATCATTTCCAGGTTCGTTTTGCTAGCCGTCGCGGGGTGGACCCCAAGAACCGTTTCGTCCCTTCCATTGTGTTATTCTGCCTTGACCATTCTCGCGAGTTCATACATTTCATGACTCATGGCTAAGACATTGTCATGTTTCATTTATATTACTAGGGATCTCAAATGCATGCCAAGTTACACAACAAGCATCAGCAACAGTGTCTGGTTTCAGTGTTCAAGCAACTTACAGCAGACTGTGATGACCTTTGCCCCCACCACTGTGACACCCTGCACACCATTAAGTACATGTAGAACACACAATAAAGAAGCATATTTACATCCATGAGGCAACTTGCAGATTGTACAATATCATACTTGATTTCTCCAGCAGCCATCCAGAAGGAAACCTGTGTGCCATTCCAAGAGCTGTGTCCTGAGGTGTGAAGTAGCAACCTACAGGGAATGTGTTTGTAACCAAAATAATAGGCAAACAGTGAGTGTTGAAGGTTGTTGGACCCTGGCTGGTGGATTGCTCTCCCTCATAAACCATTGAGTGGATGATGAAATCTGCCCTCTTTGATCTCATCTCCCAAGTGATAAGAAATACCATGTATGCCTAATCTATTCTTGCAGCTGTTTGGTGTGGAAGTCTAAGGGACGGTGGCTTATTGGATTTGCGAAGTACAGCTTTGACAACCCATTCGATTGCAACAGCCGAACTCAATTAAATAGCGAACAAGTTGCGGCTTGTCGCACGGCTCGGCGTCCGCCGGGTGGACAGTCAGATCTGCCCTCTTAGATCTCATCTCCCAGTGATAAAAAATACCGTGCGTGCTTAATTCGTCCTTACGGCTGTTTGGTGCGGAAATCTAAGGGACAGTTGGTTTTTGGATCTGCGAAGTACAGCTTTGACGGTACATTCGAACAACAGCCAAGCTCAAATAAATAACGAACAAGTTGCGGCTTGTCGCGCGACTCGGCGTTCGCTGGGTGGACGGTCAGATCTGCCCTCCTCGGTCTCATCTCCCAGTGATAAGAAATACCGTGCGTGCCTAATTCGTTCCCGCAGCCGTTTAGTGTGAAAGTCTAAGAGACAGTTGTTTTTTTGGATTTGTGAAGTACAGCTTTGATGACACGTTCGGTTGCAACAGCCGAACTCAATTAAATAACGAACGAGTTGCGGCTTGTCGCGCGACCCGGCGTCCGCTGGGTGGATGGTCAGATCTGCCCTCTTAGATCTCACCTCCCAGTGACAAGGAATGCCGTGCGTGCCCAATTCGTTCCCGCAGCTGTTTGATGAGGGATTCCAAGAGACAATTGCTTATTGAATTTACGAAGTACAGCCTCGATGACACATTCGACTGCAATAGCCGAACCCAACTAAATCACGAACAAGTTGCGGCTTGAATCATCTGCCGTATGGTAGAGGTGGTAGATTGTATGTGTTGCTTCTTCCTCTTCCCACCTTTCCAGATCCAACGTTTGGTTCCGCTCCCCAAGACTGATCCCTGGAGCTCTCAATGGAGGCCTCGTGTTAACACTCGCATAAAGTGCGCTGCGAAGGGTCACTCGCCATCGCGCTCTTCTCACCTCATGTGCACCCCGCGTAAAGCATGCCCTGGACAATCAATTTGCGAGGGTACAGACCCTACCACCGTGGCCGTACCAATCGTTCCCGTGCGTTCTGACATGTACCTTTGTACGCATATGGTGTGAGTTCTGATGCATTTATTCAACAGATCAATGGATATCCTACTGCTGGGGACCACACATGCCATAGAGTGCTCGAAGGTGCTAGCAAGATATGTTCTTGCTGCAATGCAGCCTTCGAACGTTCACGACAGATCCTACAAGCTTCTGCGCATATGCAGTCATCCGACACGTATATGAATTCCTGCCCCGTACTCGCCAGCAGCACTGTTTTCTCGCGGCCTGCATCTCCTTCATACCAGGAGCTCGTTTCCCGTGGATGGGAGGAGCTATTCGGGACCATTAGCCATCCTAATATCGTTGCTGTACCAGTGCATCCCGTATGTGTAACAATGGCTTTGTCATGCTGTTGTGTACCAGTGACCGCACACTCTAGCCTCGGGCCTATGGACATTACGGTGTACAGAAAAACGAAGCTCCCATCACGGAGGGTCATAACCCCGCGTTCGAGGATGTAAGGTGTATACCTCCACTTTGTGATAACGTTGCTCATTGCACATCCGCAGCAGGAGACTCGGTCTGTCGGAGCTACCCAAGTTCCCATCCGACCCCACCAGAGAGAGTTCTCACAGTCTACATCTCCTTCATGCCAGGAGCTGGTTTCTCGTGAATGGGAGGAGCTATTCGGGGCCGTCAATCACCTCAATGAGGATGTAAGGTGTATACCTGAACTTTATTATAGCGCTGCTCATTACACATCTGCAGCAGGGGACTCAGACTGTCGGAGCCACCCAAATTCCCGAAACACATCCCCATCCGACCCCATCAGAGATACTCCACTCGTGTTCTATAACAGTGCCGTGCGAATGGATTGATAAGAGTAGTGGTGAGACATGTACTGCTCAGATTAAATGTATGAGCATTTCAGGCCACTTCAGGCAGTCTCATAAGATCCGGAAGTTGCGCAAGGATATACCTGTTCCTTGCCATTGGAGTGGGTGTAGCAAGGTCGTAACACGCAAGAATTTCGTTAGACACATTCGCGAGCATCATTTACGCCACTCTAGGTAGGGAAATATCCTCGTTGTCTCGTTGATAATATAGGCTTTCTTTTGCTTTCGGTTTTGGCTCTCGACTTTCACATAATATTCCGATGTTTGCGCAACTTCCTCTTAGCCTGGCTAGCATCTGCCAGTCCCTACTTATCACTGTATCGCTCGAATACATACATTAGACCCCCTTGTATTATTACACGGCAGAAGCCATTTTTGTTGACTACCCAACGCAAGCCTGATGGCATCGAAGCGGACCTTTCACATACTAGTATACTTTGGTTAGTTTTTATTCCTAGGCATGAGTAGAGAAGCTTTTGTGACGAGTCAGAATGCCTCACATGGTCGGCAACAGCCAAGCTATCATTGATTGCTTTAGCTTTGGGTGTGGATCATGTCAACTCTAAACCCACCAACTCAAGGGTCTGGTGACTTCCACTATGAATTATGCTCACTGACCCCTGTGTCTCCATCGTTCAGAAATATGGACAAGATGAATTATACGGAGGAGGTCCTCGAACTTGTAACCAGACTCCCCTCTGAGTCTCTGTGATGAGGTACTTCGTATGTCGGCTGCCCCTCGGGAGGATATCATGGCCAGCAAGTGTCATCACTAAGCCCAGTGCAACACTTGTTCCTTAGCCCTTCAAAAAGTCATGGATGTGCAAAAATGTAAGTGCGTCTGGAACACCCATCGGGGCTTGCGGCGAGTGGCACTGAGGGGAGCGGGCGACTGAACGGGACCGAGCTCTGTAGGGACTATAGCGTACGGGTACAAGGGGCGACTAGGGGTGATTGCCGCTCTACGGGATGCGTCCGAGCTACATATATGGTGGTTGTGTGCCAAATAGAGCGGCATAGCATGCCGCGACGTTACAGTGTCTCTCAAAATGTAATAGAGTATGGTACCGTTCAAGGGAATGTCAGAGACAAGATTGGTGCGCCGAGTCGCTGACGGCATCCCCGTTCCAGATGAGCCCCATGATGAAGAAAGCAAGAGAGAAGGGGCCTTGGGCAATGGTTTCCGAGGATGCAAGCCGAGCCGAGACTAGTGTTGCCATTGGTTTCTATACAATACTGACATAATCGTTGGAGCCCACGGGTGCGCACACATGGGACCTCAGCGACTCATCCTGACGTGTCGCTGAGGTGTGTCGGGTTTCTTGTAGCCTACGCTCGCTTGTTTGTATCTAACCCAGATGAGTCTAGATCGATCAACGCTCGCCTGCGCTGTCTCATCGTCGTGCGCGAGCTGAAGTGCTGACTGACGATGGAAACACCGTTCTCGTGGGTTCTCCCTTCCATGTGCGCTTCGGAAAGCTGCGAGTGAATCTCTCTGCAGAGAAATGCTGTGCAATCAGTCTTTCCCTCGGCAGATCTGTCGTGAATGCTGTACCCTACCAGGAGAACGTCTCCGTCAACAGCAGCCCGATTCTATTCAGCACGAAGATCAGCGATGCTGGCTAGGCATTCTTTGAGACAGAAGAGGATATGCAAGAAAACCTCGTCACGAGTCCAATACTCTCAGCAACAGAGCCACCGTCTCAAGATGGGATCTCACCTACTGCGCTTAGTGACTCCCCAGAGGTGCCCCCAGTTTCATAGAATGAATGTACAGTATGTGGCGGCATGCAATGCAACACACGGTACACGGTAAAGCAAAACAAGGGCATTATATATATTTACAGTGAATCAAGCGATGCGCCAGATGACGATCTCCATAACAAGATAAACGAAAAGAAGAAACGTGTATACAGCAAATAAACATCTAGTATATAGCATGTGACTCATGCTTCAAGGACTCAGTACACCTATGAGAGCCTGTCAGCCCCGCATGCCGACACACAACAGCCAGACTTTACCCTGACTTACTCACTCTTCAAATGCACGAATCCAGCGTATGAACCGTCCCCGACGAGCTCGCGCCTTGATTTTTCAAAAAGTGCCGCCACTGCTTCGACCACTTTGACCCCCACCGTGTTCGGGATGGCCTACAACTCCTCCGTCGTCGGCTGTGGCTGTTGTTGCTGATCGACGCTCTTTCGACCGGAGCCGACAGACGCCGAACCCACGGACGAGGGTAAGCCAGCTTTGGCAAAAAGTCCTTTAGAACCCGGATACGACGACACCACGGGCGGTGGCACATGCACCGCTGTCGAGTCCTCCGACTACCTCGACGACGCCAATTCCGAGCCCTCACCAAACTCGGGACCCTGCGGGATGGACAGCGACTCCCACTGTGCACTACTCGTCAGCATCTCCAGTAGATCCATCACAGACGGCGGGGGTGGCGGGGACAAAGGGATCGATCGTGTCGAACGCATCGACATACGGCGCGGGTTCTCCGTCCGGCTCTTTAGCTTCAACCATGACGTATTCGGACGAAGATCGGGTACCGCTCTCGGAGGCGCGTCCCGTCATCGTCGGCGTCTCGGATGGACTTGACTCGTCCAGCGATGTCTGCCTCGAGCTCGATACGGTCACACCACTTGGCCTCCTCCCCAATAACGCCCCCGGAATGATCGGAATGAGAGGTCGACCAGGGGGGTGAACGTGGGGGCGGCGTGGGAAGCGCCTCGGCAGAGCGCGACGCGTACGTCGAGTGTTTGGTAGATCCATCCTCGGACACGATCGGCGCCTCCACATCAGAATAGCGCACTTCCTCCAACTCGCTCTCCTCCGCCTCAACATGCACACCGTCGTCCGACATCCCGCGACACTCTCTCAGCTTGCTCCGATTCCTGTCCGACAGCCACCTTGATGGGCGGTGGGGGCTTCCGGATGGGCGGAGGTCTCAATGGGGGCGCGGGGATGGGAACGGGCGGCAAGGAGTCCTCGCTTTCGCTTTCCTCATGTCTCGATATGACTCATCTCGCCGGCACAGGCGGTAGTCCCGCAGCAGGAGGAACCATCCCGAAGCGCATGCCACCCATCCCAGCCAGCTTTGCCGCGATCCGTTGCCCCCTAGCAGCCTCTTCCTCGACCTCCTCTTCTTGCCGCCGAGCGCCCTGTAATTCCTCCTTTTCTTCTGATTCCATATCGTCAGGAGGGATCGACGTCGGTGGGGGCGCGGGGGGGTAGAGAGGGTCGGGAGAGCGGATTCATCGGAGGCGGTGCTCCGAATCAGATGGCTCCCAGACGAGCCATGCGTTCCGCGGTCGCGCGGCGACGCGCAGACGCGCCGTCTCTTGCATTTCTGGCTGAGGCGCCCCACCCTCGGCCGTTTCCTCTGCGATGAGCTCCACTGCCAGGGGAGTCAGCAGCCAACACACATTGGTAGGAGTTAGATACGTACCATTTTCGTGTTCCAATGATGCAACTTGTTCTGGGACGAGCGTCATGACGATTGAGGGCGTCGCGGGTCTGCGGTTACTAACTGGTCGAGGCGAGATCGGTACGGGTGGTGGCAAAGACGGAGTCTCTGGCAGAGGATCTGTCGCCCGTACACTGGTGCGCCTTGAGGGGGGCGATATTCTCAAGCTCAACCGAAACGATCCGGGAGGCTCGGAACCATGTGATCGCGAATGGCTGTGGGCACGCGGAAGCTGCGAGTGACGCTTTGTTTCGTCACCCCGTATGTTCGGTCTGGAAGACGACGGATTTTCTCCCATGGTCAACACAATGTGCCTTCGTGGGGGGTATCCTTCGACGGGCATCATGAACGAATGAGGATCAAGCGGGTTGGGAGAATCGCCCGTAGGTTGATCATCTTTAACGTTCTCGCCTCTGGGCGGGTCACTGGATGCACCTCACAGCGTGCTCGTCCGTGCCTGCGTCAAACAAGGTCTCGCCATTAGGACGTGCATGTTGGGAAGAGGGAAGGAATGGGGCACGCTCGTCAGACCCATTGGACCGGTGACGGGGTATACAGAAAGTACCTAGTGTGGCCTGCTAAAAATGGAGATTTCTCTGTCACCTCATGGAGGACTCGAAGCGGGTTCCTGGGGCGAGGATGTGGTCGTGGTTAATGAGTAGATGAATGATGGACTGATCCAGGGTTGTTTAATGTCTAAAATCAGTGACACCGTGGATCACATTCCGAACTGGTCCCCATCAAGGGGAGGCTGGGAAGTGGCATGGGAAACACGTCCAGACATTTCCACAATGACCGCGAAGCCAGCCCGTCAACGGGACCTCCGCGTAATTTGTGAAGCGCAATTAGGTAGAGGCCATACATGACCGTTCATTGATCAGAAGATCCTCTAGCCGGGTCCCTGAGGCACTCAGTTCCCGAACATGGGTATTCAGTCTCCACGCGCAAGGTCAAATCATGTCATTCTCGTGTGCGCCGGTGGTTACACTACTAAGTATGAATGGAATCTCAAACCATTCCGCAGAAAATAGGATATTGCACACTGAGATATCCAAATTCGCAGTTGGACCAAAAACGGTCGGCGTGCCATCATGTTTTCCGAGTCGGCCCAACTGCCAGCCACCAACATGCTGATGCATGTAGGGGCATGACTATTCGGATGCCGGCTTGCGTGTGGCTGATCCTGATTCAAGGTTTGACAGTCGGACCATTTAAGGATCCCAGACAGTGCAGAAAGCGCCAGTTTGAAATTGGTTGTGGGAAGCCATTGGCACGACACGGCGAATTATGGTAGCTAATGGTCGTACATATATCCATACCAAGATATATGACCCGATATGAATATTAAAAGTACCGCCGTCTGCCATGTCTGCCCGTGGGTACATTTATAGATCCGTGAGGCGATAGTCAGAGTTACAGATAAAGGTATCCATCAAAGAGATTGGCAGGTCATGGAGATGCTGCATCGTGACGAGGATTCATACACCCTCCCCCAAGCCTTGTATGGTCTGCTATAATGTTCAATACCACTAGGTGTGGCGAAACGAAACGAGAGAATATCTAGCGGAGCTTCCTGATGTCCACCCAAGGAAAGTTGTCCCCGGTGGCAGTATGTGCACCAATCTATCAAGTGCTTCAGGGCTAGAATCCTAGAGGGGGATTTAACGCGGCGACACCGATCATGGTATGAGTCAGTTTGACATGTGCGGCGTGGTTCGCATTGGGATGTCGTGGGCACGATCGGTGGGGAGGGCGAAGGAAAGTCGCACGGAATGCGGAATGCAAGTCAAATCAAAATTCCAGTAATAACCGTTTTGGGGCGGGAAGACACGCGGAATCATTGAGAGGGCCCATTGCAGGAATGGCTGCATGATCACATCTGACCAATCTCCTATCTGGAGAGTCCGAATACTGGACCGTGGGTCCCATCCGAGGGATAAATGAAAAGGATCCGTACACGTTGCGCGGTGCTTCTGGAGCCCGGACCGAGACCTACTGCCAGTAATCGGGGGATAGTCACTCGCTGCAAGGATGCGTTTACGTAGCAGAACTTGGATGCGCCGACCGCAATTATCATGATCGAAATCGGAATCACGAATTAGGGTGCTATGAAACGGACTGAAGTTTTTTCTTCGCTCCAACAAGGAAGATGGCCACCGGGACAAGACGTTTGCGAGCGGGTCTTGACCAGTCAGGACTGCTGACTAATTCACAAAAAGTACCTCATTGACATCGCTCCCCTCATCGACTTCCCCGTCCGCTGAACTAAAACCAATCAACAAATTTTCCAACCATGGCTCCTTCCTCGAACGATTCCAACGTAGTGGACAGGTAAGAAACGTACTTCACCTCCCAAATGCTCACCTACCTTGTCTTGTCTCGCTTCTCTTTTGTCCACGTACAGGAAGAAGCAGATAGACAGAAAGCTGAAGAAACGCTTGCAAAGTCAGTCCTTTTCTTCTTCTTTTATCTTAATCGCATTTGTTGCAGATATTGCCTCCTTCCCTCGCTATCATGATTACGATCACGGTCGTGCGCATGTATACTAGGAAGAAACGATTTGCGGACAGATTTGTGCGCCGTCTTGTTCGGCTTCCTAATCCCGGTTTCACCCCCACTCACTTCTTCATTCTCGCTTATGCAGAAAAACTGGGGCAAGCGTCCTCCTCCGCCTGGTTCTTCCTCCGCAGCGACCAGCACAGATGATTCTAACCTTACCGAGAAACCGAAGCTGGAAGGCGGTGAGACACAAGGTCCGTTCTAGTGGCCGTTCACCGTCGTCTTATCATCCCATCCCATTTTCTTGCTGATGCCTGCTTGAGGTCATCTAAACTCAGAATACCAAAAGCAAGTACGCGAGTACAAGAGCATATGTTCTTGGTACCGGTATGAGTCCATTGGCCAAGTGACTTGCATTCTACATGTATCCCCTACCTCCGCAAGTTGATCACAGTAAACGGTCTCTGCGTCGCGGGTCAATAACGGATCAACACATGAGTTCAGAGTAATTATCTCAGTA
Source organism: Sutorius aff. eximius (assembly GCA_038088915.1). Lineage (NCBI taxonomy): Eukaryota > Fungi > Basidiomycota > Agaricomycetes > Boletales > Boletaceae > Sutorius > Sutorius aff. eximius. The sequence goes on from JBBPJV010000136.1 coordinate 37,043, forward strand.
TTCGGCGTTGATGGCGTGTATGCTTTCCGCGCATCTTGTCCTGCGCATACTTCTATGTATACCGATCTCATTCGTTCATCGCCAAATATAATTTCCTTGAATTGAAAAGCGATGATCCCAGCATCCCTCTGGGAATGACATGCGAATCGAAGAAATGCATACATATGTGATTGTATTCGACTAACATATGAATATGCGATACATAAGGGAATGTCAATGAAGGGGATTTATTCAATCTCCAGACCGAGGAAATATGAAATAAATATGTGTAGTAAGTACCAGTCGAAGTTTGAGCCTCGCTGCCCAACACCACCTGTTACCAAGTGTACATACGGTGATCTACGATATGATCCCGGTTCTCCAGAAAGATCTACATACAGTACAGGGCGTGTCACATCCATGAGCTCATTCGGCAGTGTGCTTCAATAGATAGTCCGGTGACCAGTCCACCATGACGTGGCTGAGGCAGGGCAAATCATCGATTAGACGCGACGTTTGCCTCGCCTCTGCTACGTTGTAGTGGACTGGGACATATCAAAGCCGTTCAATGGTATCTGATTTCAAATCTAACGCGTGGGATGGGCCTTCCGTGAGCACCGTGATGGTGGTGCTAACTGAAAATTGGTAGATCCGAAGGGGGGGACGTTTACGGTGGGCTTCTGACTGCCAGGAGCTTTTACCTGACATACCACTTTAAAGAAATTAATATTCCGACCTGATCACTCAAATGGGGGTGAAAGGAGACTTAGGACATATAATGTTTGTGTTAGTTCGCTCATTCTGACCCCAAACACAGGGGATCCCGGTTTGCCTGGAGGGCCAATGGAATGATGGTATGCGAAACCCATTAAACTGGGCACACGGTGAGCCATTGCCAAATACAGAATTATGGCGACCTGCCTGTCTGGGAAGTCGCCGCGTCGCAGGAGTCCACAGAAGGCCCCGCAAGTGGTACAGTTGATTTTCTCGTAATGTATATGGTGATACTGCATATTTCTGATAATGTGTGGGTTTTGGATGACTCCCGTCGTGGGATGTGGGGAATAAGGGTACATATTGTATAATGTATAATGTATGGACCACATGGCTGCATTATACATTATGAGATTGGGCACATAGGTTGGAATTCATCGGAGAGTTAGGTGTTGGGCCCCGTCGGCATTCCCCAAGCAAGAAATGGTGCATGTTTCCGAGAAACGGAGCGAGCTCCCGAAAAATGGTGTTTTGCCGATCGGACTCGAAGGGTGGAAAGGACCCGAGCATTCAAGAACTAAGAGATCGGTCAAAGAGACTGTAGAATAGGTTCATTGCCTCTCTAGCCACAACTTCACGCAAGCTTCCCCCAAAAGCGCAAGCCCCATCTTAAACCCCTGCCATATCAATGGGAGCCCAAGGTGTCACCACCTGGCCCGAGGCCGGGCGGTAGGCTGCTCGCCAGCAGTGCCAACGCCGCAGCATGAAGCAACGAGAAAATCTTACTTTATACGACTGGTTAGTGGTCTTTGCTTATGTTGGGGAGCATCTAGGTGCGACACACCGACCTCAGCTCGATGCGCTCGAACAGGGCTTTCACACGTCTCTGGCAACACTGAAGGAAAAGAACCACATTTTTTTGCACACCGCTCTCCCTCGGTAAACTGTTACTGGATCCCCGCGGGGGCAGGGGAGTCTCGGCGGTGGGGTTGAAGTCTTCGAGAATGATGCAGATATCATTGCAGAGGTTCGGCAATGAGAGGCGGTCCGGAACAAAGAAGTCGTCAAAGTGGATTCTGATGATGACGACTCAGGCTATGGGTCCGACGAGCTGGTAGTGACGGCGTCAAAGCTAATCTCTCTGGCGGAAAGGCTTAAAGTGGCTACATCTCATGGGCAGGAATGAATCCATCACCTGAATTTCATCATTCCCGCTGTGTTTTCCATGCTGAGCTTCATCATCGCGAGCAGATCCACAATGCGAAGCAGACGACGCCGACCAGTTTCGGGTTTCTGAAACGCAGCTAGTGGCAAACCGTGTGAATTATTTGCTATTGTATACATCTCATAATGTATGGGGTTTGGGTGGCTCCGCCGCTGGTATGCGTTACGAGAAAGTCATCTGTACGTCCTGTCTGCCGCTGCCCTCCATGCCCTTCATCTGCCCCCCTTTGGCCAAGAATGTCCACGATTGCGCGTCATTTTAGCGTGTTGCCACTCTAAGACTACCACCGAGAACTCGGAACCTTTCCTGAATGCATAGTTTCATTTGGTACTTACACGTGCCATGGGTTGGTCGCGGTGTATTCTCATACAGCTGGCTAACGCGTGTGCTGGCTGACTTCTCATAGTGACCATGTCCCTGGGTGGGAGAGCCGCAGTGCTGAGCGCTTCGATCCATGAAACGGACTTCGAAACTAAGTTGCGCAATACCCCAAATCCGAGCGTAGCGCTCAACTCATTCTACTCAATCGAGAGAACACGCGGGCTACGCCCTGGAAGAAATCTGGTGAAGGAGATTTAGGAAAGACACGTTGTAACAAGCCACACTATTGCGGTCCCCGCAGTTATCCTCACGTGCGCCCAAGTTGGCATTCCATTCTAGGCCTCCGATCGACTCTGTCTCGGGTTCCACTTGAGTGCGGTAACTCTGCTGCGATCTCCCGTAGTAAGAACACTAACTGGCGGCCTCACTGTCATTTCATCAGCCTGGTCAACCAGAATCAAAGACTACTGCTGCATGTGGTGCTCTTCCATTCAACATTGCCAACGCCAGACACTGATCAATGTTTCTACCTAATGCAATTGGGAATCATTCAATGGGTCACTTTGGCAAGTTCTTGGCACACTGGAATCAGGTATGATGATCTCATCGATTTGTCACTAGGAGCCAAGACTGGACCATAGATCTCTCAGTTAAGGCGAGGTCCATTGCTGTTTTCGACGGAGCCACTGTTTCAGGCTCGGAATCCGAGCCGTGGGACCAATGTCTGTTGTGCACAGACCTCCGTAGTTGCCAGGTTGCACCGCCTGCCGCAGTGACGGCGCCAACGTTTACCCTGAGCAGATTTGGACCCTAGAAAGGTTGGAATACATAATACATAATTGCTTCTCAGATCTGATTGGCATAGTGTTTGGGCGTTTCATCTCACTCAGTATCATCACGCCTCGCAGTCTTTCAGCAAGCGATCTTGTGTAAGTTTACGGTCCGTGGTGGGAATATCATGATGCAGCATCTGTGCCGCATGATGAAGGTGATAGATTGTATCTGTTGCTTCTTCCTCTTCCCGCTTTTCCGGATCCATCACTTAGTTCCGCTCCCAGGACTGGTCCCTGGAGCTTCCAATGGAGGCCATGTGTTAACTCTCTCGCATAAAATGCACCGCGAAGAGCCACTCACCATCGCGTTCCTCTCACTTCATGTGCACCCCACGTAAAACATGCCCTGGACAATCGGTTTGTGAGAGTGTGGACCCTACTACGGCGGCCATACCAACCATTCCTGTGCATTCTGACATGTACTTTCGTTCGCCCATGGGGTAAGTTCTGATGTATTTATTCAACAGATCAATGAATATCCTGCTGAGGACCACACTATTAACAGGGTGGTCGAGGGTGCTAGCAAGATATGTTCTCGCTGCAATACAGCCCTCGAACATTCGTGGCAGATCCTACAAGCTTCTGCACATGTGAAGTCATCTGACATGTACATGAATCATCGCCCCGTACCCGCCAGCAGCACTATTTTCTCGCAGTCTATATCTCCTTCATACCAGGAGCTTATTTCCCGTGAAAGGGAGGAGCTATTCGGGCCCCTCAACCATCCTGGCAGTGACGTTACTGTATCAGTGCATCCCGTATGTATATTGATAACTTTGTCGTGGTGTCGTGTACCAGTGACCTTGCATCCTACAGGCCTATAGACACCACGACGTGCAGAAAAATGAAACTCCCATCACGGAGAGTCATAGCCCCGCGTTCGCGGATGTAAGGTGTATACCTGTACTTTGTAATAATGCTGCTCATTACACATCTGTAGCAGGAGACTCAGACTGTCGGAGCCACTCGAATTCCCGAAATGCATCCCTATCCGACCCCATCAGAGATACTCCACTCGTGTTCTATAACAGTGCCGTGCGAGTGGATTGATAAGAGTAGTGGTGAGACATGTGCTGTTCAGATCAAATGTATGAGCATTTCGGGCCACTTCAGGCAGTTTCATAGGATCCGGAAGTTGCGCAAGGATATGCCTGTTCCTTGCCATTGGAGTGGGTGTGGCAAAGTCGTAACACGCAAGAATTTCGTTAGACACATTCGCGAGCATCATTTACACCACCCTAGGTAGGGAATTATCCTCGTTGTCGCATTGGTGGTATAGGCTTTTTTTGCTTTCGGTTTTGGCTCTCGATTTTCGTGCCATATTCCGATGTTTGCACAACTTCCCCTTCGCTTGACTAGCGTGTGCCAGTCCCTACTTATCATCATATCACTCTTGAATACATATATTAGACCTCCGTATCTGAGAACACGGAAGCCATTTTTGTTTA
>JBBPJV010000137.1:0-41514 GCA_038088915.1 Sutorius aff. eximius
CCACTGGGGAGCTGGCTGGGCAGGCGGAAGAAAAAAAGCTAATTATGGTAAAGGCTGTGGGTCCACTGGACATAGTTCTAAGCCCGGACTTGGGCCCGGGCCAAAGGCCCACCAGAATGGAAGCCCGGCAGATCACTAGAGCCTATGAATGTGACGCGTCGGTACCGCGTGTGCACCCGTGGTCGTTTGGGCCGGGCGCGGTCGGGGGTGCGCGCGCTTGCTGATCCAACACGGCCAGCATCAGCGCGTGGCCAAGCAACGCGTCTCGTCACTACAGCCTGCCCCGCAGGCTTTCGAACCAGAGTCGTGACACGTTTGTTTCGGCCCTCGCCCGTTGTCACAACTTACCTGCAACACCGGCTGTCTTTCGAGTTTTATCAGCATTCTACGGGGCTCTAGCATCCCTGTTCCTTTGCTTGGTGTGTAGCAATTGGGTAGTGCTCGAGCGCAAGTTGAAATGTTGAACGTACTGCACAACTTGAAGACGCCTCCGGATGATGCACTCAGGTCCCGGGATAGGGGAAGACCCTAGCACACAAATCGTTTTCCATGCAATACTACCCCATGCTGACAATACCATGCCTACGTGAGATTCAAATGTCTGTCTGATAACAGGTTAATCATTTATCGAGGGTTCTCACAGATTCTTGCTTAACACATTGATGGTGCCTTGCTATGTAGCTTGCGTATCCTTTATTATCTTGGGCTTCTATGCCATCGCGCGCTTGCTGATAGTTCATCCAAGGTACAGCGTCATCATCCGTTATTTTCCTTTTGAAGTCGTCGACCTCATGCTCGCCAACGATGCTACCCCTGGAGAGAAGACGCTCGTTGAGCTGCATGGTGGATCCCTTTTGTATTCGTTCAAAATGGCCCGTTTGTTGTCTTGTCTTGTGTTTCTAGCGTTGTCTCTCGCGACTTTTTGGTCCGATAGGCATGGCAAATGTCTGGTTGATGGGACCTCCCGACTTTCTGGCAGTCCCGTGATGTCCAACTCAAGTTGCATCCGGTTTGCCCTCTGCGCTACATCGGTGCGTCGATCAATTGACCTTTAGTCACTGAGTATTTTCGACCCTTTCTTCACAGGCATTTATGGTTTTTTTGTCGGTATTCACTGTCGTGTCTTACACAAGATTCGGTCGTCTTGCGTCCGTGCACCTTACCATCGTGCTTTTAACGTTCCTCGCAGTATATTGCTATCGTGATGTCTGGCCTCTTTTAACATTTACCGATCAACCCATCGACTCGTGTGAAGGATTCCTCCTTTGGGGAAGATTGATCACTTTGGCGTTTGGTGCAGTGATATACCCTCTGTTCAGTCCTCGCTTGTACACTCCGGTGGACCCTGAGGTAATACCGTCTCCGTGCCATTTGCATGCTCTCATGTCTTGGTTTAGAAACCCTCCGATACACCCCATCCCGAGCAAACTGCATCTTGGGCCTCTTTGCTCTCCTACAGCTGGGTTGAGCCCACTGTCAGGTTGGCCTATAGACTGGCCCATCTACCTCCCGATCTGCTTCCGCCCCTTTCAGATCGGGATCGTGCAGAAAATTTGAGACAATTTAGTTTCCCAGTGAGCTGCCATCTCTCTGTCCTGAATCGGGGCATGGGACTCAACTGCGCCCTTTAGCACCTCGATCGATTCAGTGGAGCGAAGAGGCGCCATATCTTTTATGGGCTGATGGTTGTCTTTCGTGAGTGAACATACCGCTCCAATTGATTTTTTGTCTAATATCTGGGGCGCAGGTACAGAAATCATATTCCTGTCAGTAACGCTCATGATACAGGTCTGCCATCTCCCACCCCGTCTACATATCTGCTAAGGCGTGGAAATTTCGGAAGGTCCTCGCGAGTTTGATCGCACCGTTGGGTCTAAAGTACTTGCTTCGGTAAGTGAGCGATCTCTGCCACGGTTAGTCTGATGACCGTTGGATTCTCTCTCAAGTTATCTGGAGACTGGTGGAGAGGAAACTGTTGTGCATCCTTGGGCGTGGATATTGATCATCCTCTTCGGCACCCTCATTTCATCACTAGCTTATCAGTGGCACAACTTCATTCAGGTGGGTATCGTATATGCAAGGAAAAACATGGATCGTTAATGTTCGTATCAGTGTCGCACTATGGTTCGAGCAGAGGCCATACTCAGCCAGCTCATATTCGAACACGCCCTTCGCATCCAAGTAAAAGCCGAGACCGAGGACGCGAAAGTGCCTGGTTTCCAGGATTCCCAAGAACAAAGTGTCTCTGGACAGGTATCCGAGGACACGATAGCGAAATCCTCAGCAAAGAACCTTGTAGGAAAGCTTAACAATCTTATCACTTCCGATCTCGCCGCCGCGAACGATGGCCGCGATTTTTTGATACTTGGTCGGTCCTTTCCATCTGTCATTGCTTGGCACTGATGGGAGATGCAATGTTCAGTTCTATACGCACCTCTCCAACTCATCGCGGCGACTTGGTTGCTGTATGTGCTTTTGGACTGGAGGTATGGCCGGATCCATGTATTAAGGTGATTGGCAGCTCAGTGGTTCTTGTCCGCACAGCGCGTTGGTTGGATTGGGCGTAATGCTCATCACATCGCCTTTGCCTGGCAAGGTTGTAGAGAAGATCCAACAGGTCAAGCGAGAGCAGTCAAAGAAGGTGCGAGATTATCAGTGTCAGTCCAATGACGCTATACGAGCCTATGTCCCACATCAGACCGACGCACGAGTCCAAAGCATTACCGAAAGTGGGCAATACATCGTATGTGAAGACCATACACGACTAATGATGCTCGGACAGCTATCGGGGTTATTCGCATGGTGAAGCTTTTTGGGTGGGAATCACAAATGGAACAACGCATTTTCGAGAAACGTGAAGAGGAGCTCACCTGGTTGTGGAAGTTTAAGATGATGGAGGTTATCAACGCCAATATGAAGTGGGTTTTCTCGTTCTATGATGTTCCAAAAGAGCAAACGACGTTGAATGATCAGCTTCTGCTTGCCCCTCATCACCATGCTCATCACGTATGCAACCTATGTGAGTGACTGCATTCAAAGTTATGTAGACAGTTAACATGACAATTCATTTTTCTAGACCCTTGTCATGGGGAGGACGTTGAGCGGCAAGTCTGTGAAATCTTCCCCGTCCATTGTACTTACCGTCTCCCGCAGCATCCACTGTCTTTGCTTCCATTTCCGGTAGGTCGCAATGCGCCGACTTTCGACATTGGGTTGATCCTTCACACAAGTTTTCGACCTTCTCCGAAATCAGCTACGAACCATGTTCTTCTTTTTGCCCAGGATCGTTTCGGGTGCGTTTCGTTCTTATACCGAGAGGCGTTCATAATGCCCTAAATCATCCACCCAGCACGCGTTTCCCTGGACCGCATTAACGAATTCTTGCTCGACACCGAACTCCTAGATCGTTATGAGTCTAATACTTGTCGCCCTATCCCAACGAGCATCGTCGAGGAAATAGTTCTCATTGGATTTAGGGATGCTGCGTTTGCGTGGTCGCGGGAAGGTGCCAAGGATGGTGCACTGACGCCGTCCAGACGCACGTTTACCCTCAAGGTCGATGGGGAGGTCTACTTTCAGCGTGGGTGCCTGAATTTGATCATCGGTCCAACAGGGTCAGGCAAGACGTCGATGTTGATGGCTCTGTTAGGTGACTCTCCTGTTCTGTTGTCGTCTTGGTTGCTTTCTTACAGAGAATTATTAGGCGAGATGCATTGGATGCCGTCTGGCCCAACGTCGTGGTTCAACTTGCCAAGGGTTGGAGGTGTCGCATATGCTGCACAAGAGTCTTGGGTACAGAACGACACCATCAAGGTGCGTAACCTGTGCAAAAGTTGATCTGTTCTTAGTTTCTAAGCATGATTGGCATCGATTACCAGAACAACATTCTGTTCGGTGCTCCGTACGACGACACTCGGTACAAACAAGGTGGGTATAGCCTTGTTTTGTTGGGTCCACCATGACTGATTGGGTCGGCAAGTATTGTATCAGTGTGCCTTGGAGACGGATCTGGCGTTGTTTGAAGGGGGTGACGAAACCGAGGTGGGGGAGAAGGGGTTGACATTAAGGTGAGAGACGCAATTCATTTAACGGGGAACTGACACAAACACTTGTCCAGTGGTGGGCAAAAGGTATGGCTGCTCTTCGACAAAGGGCGTCCCCATAATCATGTATTTGCATCAGGCTCGCATCACACTCGCTCGCGCGGTCTACAGTTTAGCTGAGATTATCTTATTGGACGACGTGGGTTGTTTTGCTTTGTCTGACTCTTGTATGCGACGCGTTCTGTCTAGGTGTTGGCAGCCCTGGATGTACATACAACGTCGTGGATCGTCAGCAAGTGTCTCGCCGGTGATCTCGTCCATGGTCGGACAGTCATTCTAGTGGTTGGTCATCGTTGGATGCATGTTTGTACGATTAATGCATCACACGCATACAGACCCACAACATCGCCGTCGTTCGGCCAATCGCCCAATTTGTGGTTTCTCTCGCGTCGAATGGACGCGTTGTTGACCAAGGCTCTTTTTCGGCTGTGACCGAAAAGGACGAAGCGCTTGTTGCGACACTTGCCAAAGAACAAGAGGTTCTAGAGAAGGAAAAGGCAGTTGACGTCAAGGAGGTCAAGGAGGAGAAGGCCAATACAGCTGGGAAACTTGTCATGGCCGAAGAAGTGTCCGTTGGCCATGTATCGTGGGCTGCGTGTATGTGGGTCTTTGAATGTGTCCGGTACAACGTCTCACATTTGGTTTAGTCAAGTTGTACCTTGCCGCGCTCGGTGGCTCCCATAACATTTTGCTCTGGGTTGTTGTGCTCGCACTGTTCGTGATCACCAATTTGGCGAGTACACTGCAGACCTGGTTCCTTGGCTATTGGGCAACTCAATACGAAGACCACCCGGCTTCAGAAGTAAATGTTACCTTGTGCGTGTTGTTTGGTCCCTCAGGCGAAACCTCGTCTCACTGAAGTGGAAAGCTATCTGTCTGGCTACACCCTTCTCTTAGTGTTTGGAACTTTGATGTGGTCGTTGGCATGCTACGTTTTCTATCTGGGCACTATGAGAGCATCGAGGACGATCCACAACAAACTCGTAGTGACCGTACTCGGGACAACTTTCAGGTACAGCGCATTCCTACTTTGTTCGCAGTCCATCTAGAGGATCCATAGGTGGCTAGATACCACTCCCGCATCGAGAATCATCGCACGCTGTACGCAAGATATCAGAGCGAGTATGTCTCACTGTTCGAGCAACATTTCTACAATGCTCATCCCTACCCATTGCTTACCAGTCGATGGACCGCTGTCTATCGGCCTCGCGTGGGTCTTGGAACAGTCCATGAGAATGATTTTCAATCTCGGTGCTGTAGTCGCGATCACCCCCATATTCGCTTTACCAGGCTTGATCGTCGCTGTCGTCGGTGCATGGATCGGACGCATCTACATGAAAGCACAGCTCTCGGTGAAGCGAGAGATGAGCAATGCCAAGTCGCCGGTGTTGGGTCATCTTGGAGCGGCCATGGCAGGGCTAAGTGTGTGATTTGGTATATTTGCGAGCCGTGATCTCACACTACCCGTTATAGCATCCATCCGTGCGTACAGCGCCGAAGAGGCGGTGATTCGGGAGTCCTTGGCACGGATTGACAAGTATACGCGATCAGCGCGCATGTTTTACAACTTGAACAGGCAAGGACTCGTTCGACGCCACGTATGGAGAGAATGCTCACCCTTTAGTTATTACGCAGATGGATGAGTGTACGAGTGGACGCGCTTGGCGCGCTCTTTGCGGCTGCTCTTGCGACGTATTTGGTGTATGGCCCTGAGCAGCATCGAGCTGCCAACATTGGATTCTCTCTGAACATGGCAGGTTTGTACCTGCGATCCCTTTGAGAGGCGACATTGACACGGTATCTTCAGTGACGTTCAGTTCCTTGATTTTGTGGTGGGTGCGGTCTCTGAACGAGGTCGAAGTCTATGGTATGTCCGAGCATACGATCCTTCTTCCTGTGTCTCTTACGTATTCATCGCTTAAAGGCAACAGGTAAAGGATACCACTCGGGGTTGTATGCCGCGAGGCTGACAATTCGGATAGCCTCGAGCGCGTCGACAGTTACATCAACATCGAGCAAGAGCCCAAGCCTACTGAATCCGGCGTGCCTCCCGCTTATTGGCCTGCGAGTGGAGATCTACGCGTCGAGAATCTATCCGCTCGTTACTCGCCGGTACGTTCTGTGCTGACCTCGACTGTCCCTCTTCAATTCAACACGTAGGCTAGGATGGACCCAAAGTCCTTCATGATCTCTCGTTCCACGTCAAGTCGGGAGAACGTGTCGGGATCATTGGTCGCACTGGCAGTGGAAAAGTGGGTCACAACCTAATCATGAGGCGAGACCATCTCTGAGTGTTCTAATTCTGTAGAGCTCGTTGACCCTCTCACTGCTTCGATGCATTTTCATCGAGGGACAGGTATACCTGGATGGGATGCTCACTTCCAAGATCAATCTCGATGCACTGCGTTCCCATGTGACGATTATCCCCCAAATCGTAAGCGTCGACCATCCTGATCGCGCTGGGTGGTGCGGTACTGACAATGAGTCATCAGCCCGAGCTGCTGAGTGGTACCCTCCGACACAACCTCGATCCATTCGAAGAGCACGATGACGCGACGCTCAACGACGTCCTCCGTTCTGCGGGGTTATTTGCTGTTCAGAAAGACTCGGAAGAAAGTCGGCTTACGCTCGACAGTGTGATTTTGGGTGGTGGTGGCAATCTCTCTGTCGGACAAAGACAGATCTTGGCCCTCGCTCGGGCGATGGTTCGCAAAAGCAAAGTGCTTATTCTCGACGAGGGTAAACTTGTCCTTTCCTTGTTGTTCATCTCACTGCTGACGATGTAATGACGCCCTGTGTGATGCTCAGCCACGTCGGCGATTGGTGAGTTTTGTTATCCCATTGGCTTGGCCAACGTTCACCGAAAACGACATGGTTGGTATGTTAGATTACAAAACGGACGCCATCATTCAATCCTCTCTTCGGAACGATTTGAGGGAAGCAACCCAGCTGATTGTCGCGCATCGTCTGCAGACCATCATGGACGTCGATAAAATCGTGAGTCCCCTGTACATATACCCATCCTACCCGATCCACCAACCGCCTGCACACACGTAGATGGTCCTTGACGCGGGAAAAATCGTGAGTCTATTCTCCTTGGCCTTCATAACATGGAAGGAATTCATCGTGTCCCAGGTCGAGTTTGGAGCACCCTCGACGTTGCTCCAGAACCAAAAGGGAATGCTTCGTGCGTTGGTGGACGAGAGCGGTGACGAAGAAGCGTTATATGCGATGGCGTCGTCATCCATGCCCGTCAATGGATAGGTTCCTACCAACATCCACCCACGGTTCATAATGGCACCATGTGGCTCGGTCTCGTTGCGCACCCCAGCATCGTTTCTATTCGATATTCCCCGTGGTCTTTTACTTCCATTCCTAGATCCTGTGCTAATCCTTTATCTAACATGGGGCGTTCTATAACTCCGATTATCACCGTTCTGGTTCTGTCATGGTGAGTTCAGGCGAGCGTGTAACAACCATCTAGTACGAGTCCGGGAGTTTCGAAGGAACGGCGTCAAAGCTATCGTGCGGGATTCAAGTGAGTACGAGTGACAGTGAATGCAAAAGGAGGCGGCGCGGTGACAAGTGGATGAGAACGAAGGTGCAGGTGCAAGGGCAAAAAGTGCTAGGCACAACGTCGTGGCGATCGTTGGGTGGGTAAAGTTCGGAAGCTCGTCTAGAACATGGCACAACCACCCGCCCTGTGACATTGTGACCGTCACGGTCTTTGGGTGGTACGAGCTCGACTGCAGCTTGCTCCTCTATCATCGGGCCTCATATCACTCGACTTCCCCCCTGCACCCTTCTTCCCCCAGTTCTTGCAGGACAGAATCCAGGCTTCTAACCAGTTCTTTTCCGTGAGACTCTTCATGTGACGACTTGTCAACCACGGAACCGTCGTTTTTCAAGCCGCGTGGGGTGAACATATTCGTCTTCCTTCTGTCCACGCCGAAACAACTCAAATCACCGCACACATCGGCACCTCGTTGGAGAGACTCGTAAATGTCGTGCTCACCCGAATCGAGGTTCTGCCACAACTCAGAATAAACCCGCCGTGATCATGAGGCTGCATGTCACATCCAAATACAAGTGAACAGGGTCGACTGTTTATAGTCGTCCTTCAATGTTCCACCGGATGGCGATGCGTATCAAAACGGCGGTTCAGCCGGCGATTCCATCGGAAGTTCATATCACGGCCTCGCTCATCAACCCGGACGCGTCACTTGTCTCGACATAGTAGCCGTACGTGCGGTGGGCTATGCAACAAATCCCCGTGTACAAGCCCCACAGCCCTGTTGAGCCAGCGCCACGTTTGATGCGGCCTTGTTGGTGCCCCGCCTTTTGGGAGTGTGACTGCCGCGGATCGATCACGCCAGGAAAGCGCAAATGCCACGGGGAACTCCTGGGGCGCCCCGCAACATGGTGTTGAGGCTACCCGAACAGAAGGCGTACTCGTCTTGAGAGCGATATTCTCTTCTTTACTTGCCTTGACGTGCAGACTTTTCTATTTCGAGCATGTACTCCTTTCCTTCTGACGTCTAGAGCCACGATGTTCTTGACTCATGGGCGCCTGCTACCTGCGTTGTATGTAACATGTCCTGCACCACCACATCCATATCGATGCTCCGGGATGTGACATTAAACTTTTTACCTCTGTCCATGATACACGTCGCAGTGTTTTAGCCACTTGTTCCGGGGCATGTGAATCGTGCACGAAGTTGTGGGAAATTGGAATGATATCATCGATGCTCGACTCCACATAGACGGTATCATAGCCCCAAAGCTATGTCACGGTTTTGTTTTTCGTTGGACACGAGGTACATGTGTCACAGTGGTATATATGGACGCACACGGCCTCGTGGGGCGCCGTCTACTGGTATCCTCAGTCACCCACAGGGATCTACGACTCTTCCGTTTGAATTCGCTTGCTTTTCTCCATCTTACTTTTATTTGGCCAGACACGGGCCTCTCGCCCGACCTGGCTTTTGAGGACGGTACCGGAGCGTTCGCCTGGTCGTGAGCGCAAGTAATACTCCTGAGTCCTGGTGAGGAGTGTCTCACTGGACTTGCTGTCCGATAGAATCTGATCTGATTGGCAACGTGTCATATTTAATACGACAATCAGAGCCCACCGCTGATCAAAGTGACCTGTCAACTCTCGAGCTTTGGAAGGCGGCCATTCACACTGAAACCGCTGGTACGCGCAGCTCCACGATTCGATAGTGAAGGTCGACATGGATTCGGATGTCCAACCCTACATCCCTCAATTCTTCTGGCGCTTCTGGCTTTCAGACGCGTACGTCTCCATCACTTACGTCCGGGGATACTGCTTAGCACTTTCGTAGGGACCCCCACAAACGCACGCTCGACGACCACCGCGTACACATCTACGACCTCTTTCACAACGACCTTTCTGAGACGCGCCGCATCCCCGAGCAAGCGCAGACAGTGTTTCACGATTTCGCGGCTGCAGAGGCGGATGCGAATGCGCTCGGCCTCGGCCTTGACGAGGGGTGTCGGGCGGCATTAAGGACAGCCGAACAGGCGTTCACGCGGCTCGAGGACGAGGTTGAGCAGGTGCTCGCTTGGATTGCGCTTCGGATTCGCGCACAGATGCGTGCGTGTGCCGATCTCCCCCGGGACTCGGAAGCAGGCGAGGATTCGGACGTGGGGGTGGAACCAGACTCGAACCCGGAACGCTGCGCGAGGCGGTTCGAGATCCCATTGGCGAGACGCGAATGGGACATGGTGCTAAGGTATTTTGTCTTCCTTCGGTACCGCAATAGCGAGGCATACAAGGAAACGGTCGGACGGTTGACGCGGCGCGTCGTCGTCGGAGAGACAGTCGTCCAGGCACGACATGCATGGCACCGGGTTCGACGACGTGCCGTATTGGGAACCTTTCACGCGTTTTTACAAGGAAACGATCATGGTCGTCGTCATACGGTGACGACGACGGATCGCTTCGAAGGGTTCGACTGTTGGCGGTTCCTGGATGCCGAGATGTGTTTTGGGGTTGCATCTGAGGAACAGCAGTTTGTGCTCCCTGATACCTGTTTTGCCTCGCTGGACGAGGATTTCGGGGGTGATCCGTACGTAACGTCACTTCCCCGCTGATGGCACGTGGTTTGATTTTCCTTTTCCCTAGGACATCGGCTCATTTGCTATTTCCAGTGATGCCGACGCTGGCACTGTACATCCTCGGTGGCCAAGATCAAGATCAAGATCATGATATGGAGTCCCCAATGAGGAACGCCAGAGCCGACGCGACCTCCCATGTCGGACACAGCGGCACCGTCTGGATCGACGTCGGTATCGAATCTCGCTCAGACGTCCACCTCCGTAATGCCTCTCTCCTCCAACGCAACCCAACACACCTTTACTTCTCCTCGCTCCCCTCGCTCGTCCGGGCGCTCGCCAACTACGACGAATGCCGGTGGATCCCCGAACACGTCGACTACGCACGGCTGAAACAGCGTGCACGCCACAAGGCGACGCTGGAAGAGGTCACCAAGACACTCCTCGTCAAGGGTAACGTGCTGTTGGTCGATTTGACGGACGAGGTGAGAAGGGTTGGGCGGGATCCGGTCTGTCATGGTGGGTTTTCGGACGTGTGGAAAGGTATTTGGACGAATGCGGCGGGGCGGTCTCAAACAGTACGTCGCATAGCGAGGTTTTGCGAGTTCTGGAAGAAACTTGGGTTACTAACCGTGTGGGTTTGTTTCGTGGGTAGGTAGCGCTCAAGTTTCTGCGCCAATACCGGAGCATGGCGGATGACGTGCGCGAGAAGTTATTAAAGGTAGGAGCCATTTGCCTGTCGGTTTCGTCTCTGATGGATTACCCAGTGTCTGAAAGCAGAGATTGCGGCGTGGTATCGTCTGCAGCATACCAACATCTGCCCTCTGTTTGGTGTCATTCAGTCGGTCCACTCTATTGCGATGGTATCTCCATGGTGCAATAATGGCACGATCGTGCAGTACATTCAACGGGAAGATGTCCCCGTGGACCGATTGAAGCTGGTAAGTAGACGGTAGGAGGAGGGAAACGCGAAGAGGAATTTACGGACGAGCGATCGTGTAGCTGAGGCAAATCGCATCCGGCGTGGGCTACCTCCACAACATGAGACCCGTCGTCGTCCACGGGGACCTTAAAGGGGTGGGTGCCCCTTCCGTCAACCTCTCTTCTCTCATAGTGTCGTTAGATCTAATCCCCCGCCCCTCTTGCAGACGAACATTCTCATCAGCGACGATGGAAACGCTCTGATTTCTGATTTTGGGCTGTCGACGGTTGTGGAAGAGCTTTCCCTCACGGCGGACACCGCCCTGCGCGCCGCTGCTCGATTGGGTACATCATTGCTCGCCGGGTCGACGCGCTGGATGGCGCCCGAGCTAATCCTCTCGCTTGTCGAGGACGACGACGTACCGTGCGTGGTGACGCGCGAGAGTGATGTGTTCTCGTTTGGGTGTGTCTGTCTCGAGGTACGTGCACATGTACTCGATCGTGCCCTCACGATTTGATGTCCCCTTGGGTGGAAGGTGGCGACCAACGACCTGCCTTATCCAAACCGTCGCAACGACCGCGCGGTGACGATCGACATTTTGCGTGGTGTCCGGCCTTGTCATGGGGCGCCGCCTGTACCGGGGATGCATATGACGGTGGACGAGGAGGAGGAGTTTTGGAGCGTATTGGACCGATGTTGGAATGCGATTGCGCCGTTGCGGCCGACGATGACGGAGGTGGGGAAGCTGTTGGATGGTATTGCGGAGATGAGGGTCTGTTAGGGAGAGGAAGGGATCGTGATTTGTAAAAATGAATATGTTTATCTATTCGTGCACCGTGTAATGTACCACAGAATGCCACACCCACGTCCGGTGATCGGGCTGTATACTTTTCCCTCGTTAGGCTCGCTGTGTAGAAAGTCTCGGACAAACCTGTGGAGTAAGCACTACCAAGCCTAGTTCCGGGCTCCACAACTGGTGGTACTTTTGGCCCCCAGGGTAAAATACATACGTCATATTTCCGTACGGGTCAGGTAGACCCGACAGTACTCGGAGATTGCTTCCCACAGAAAGCACCGTGTGCGGGAGAGCTATGAAAATAGATCGTGTATACAGCTTTGCCACGTTCCTCGAAACACTGGCAGTGAGACATCGTGCAGGCTAACAATCGACGTTTGACTCAACAACAATACTACGTCTTCCGTCACGCAACCCCGAGCGTCCTGCCTCTCCGCGCCGTCTACCCTAGTTTCCCCCGAGCCCCCCGTTTCACACCTGACGCGCAGAACGTTCCCCGACGGCTGCAAGTTCAGTTGCCTCCGGATTGTGAACGTCTTCCTCCGCGTGCTGAGTCCATCTTTGGGTGACATCCTCTGCGAACACGACAGTCCCCGTGGTCGCGTTTTCATCGACAAGATTCGATCCAGACAGCATACCGAATCCGACATCGGTGCCCTGCCAACGACGGTCAAGGTCCTGTTCATACATCTCTCGTATGCCGATGACGAAACGAGGCAGAAGAGCGAACAAGAGTATATTGACGCATGTCATCATGAGGATCGCCGATATGCTTGGTTGTGTCGAAATGATGTCGATCACACCGACGATGCTATACAGCAGCCGCCTGGTGGAGGGTACAATTTGTCCATCGATCAGTTTTTGTGCATGAGCCAATAGGAAGATCATAATCAAAGAAAGAAAGAAAAAAAGGGCAGACGTACAGAAGACAATAGATGGTCCCTTCCCTGGCAAAGAGCTTTATGTACCGATTAAGTTGCCATTTCTTCGTCGCTCTGTACATATCGAAGGACTGCTTCGATGCTTGGACGATAGCAAGGATGCACAACGTAAGAGTGAGAAGGTAATTAGGAATCATGTAAAGGAACATTGGGGATGGCAGGTTGAACGAGTAATTGCAAACTGATGCATCGAGGATCTGAATAGTCGACACTAGATAGTTGCAGAAAGTATATGGGGATCCATTCAGGACGGCATTGACGCTTCTAATTCATCCATAGACATACCGGAGAAGTAGGCGCCAGGAGTGTTAAAAACACCACAAAACACGAAGCCGATGATAAGGTGTGACATATAAAAGAAGAGGAGGATACGGAAGATTATTTTGGATCGATTCCACATTGCGTAAACGCGCAGGACCATCACTACTGTCGTTCCGATTCTCAGAGGCAGACGGATTAGAGGAGAAATGACTTACGGTCAGCGGCAGCGATACATAGTTCAAGCGCCCACTGGGATACCTCGCTGGATAGAATACCTTCGAGTATCTATCTTTCACGTCACCCCGGTGGGTGTAGGTGGATGTGCTTACAGCTGTCTGGTCTTTAACAACACGGTTTATTGGTTGAAACTGAATACATACAACTATTGGAAGTTCTTTAGCAACAAGACAAGTGTAGGAAGGGAAGGACCGACTTTCACCGTGCCCGAGTCGGGAAAGAACACACTATTACTCGCTGCAAGTGTATCCATCAATTGACCTAATCGTCCATGTTTTATATACTTGGCCGTACAGATTGCACGTGCACTTGAGAACGAGTCAGTCTGTGAGAAACCATGTTCAACCGCAACGGCACGCCGTCAACATACATAGCAGAACAGAGACCGCCATAACGGATCTAGTACAGAATAAATCAGCTCAAGGCACACTCTGTCTTCTGAACCTTTGACGCACTAAAAGAAACAGCGTAGAGACCCTGGTCCAGGGTCTGTGCTGTGGTACTAGGACGTAGTAGTGCTGTCGGAACGACCATCCGCATCCCTTACCCAAATGTACTCTACCTTTTAGTAGTCACTAGTGGACACAAGACTATCAATGAAAGAAGTCAAGGAAGGACCTCTTTCGAAAATACGAGGACTGGTGCAGCAGAATTAGAATGGTCAGTCGAAACTCGAAGGGGCACGTTAAGGAGCACGCACGATAATCATATATAATAGATACGACCAGCATGTCTATGTTTGTCAGTGAGGTGAAACATATACTTGGGAAGTTATGGGGGGTCATACTCATTGCATTATTTCCAAGGCGCAAAAGCTCGATGGCGCTGAACAGGGCTTTCAAGTTCGTGGACATGGGGTAAAGGCGAAACACAAATGAGTAACCAAGTTTGTCTTGCTAGGGAAGCCTAAAGATATCCGAGTTTTATACTGCGCTGGCAGCCAGCCTGAATACACAGATCTGCCATTTGTATCTGTATCAGAAATCTGTGTGGTGGCGATCACGATGCATAGTGGGTCAATGATGCATGCGGTGCGGTGCACTGACAAGAAGGAATCGACGTCTACTTGCCATGGACCGGAGGCAGTGCCCGCCAACTTGGGTCGTTCGCAGGCCAACCTATCGTGGTTCGGCTGTATGGGTCATTGAATGTTTCAAAATCGTGTCTTATTCAAGCCACCGACATTAGAATCCGACTGAAGGAGTGACTAGTTGACTGACAGCATGACGCAGCGCATCAGTTTCGTCTCTCGATCGATACAGCGTCATGACTGTGTGAATGATTATGGCAGTCCCGACGACATAATCCTAGTGCCCAATTGTTGAGGCTATGTTAAACTTAACCCTAGCTCAGAAGTGTGATGCCCATGACCATCTACAGCCCGGCACTTTATCTGCTTGCGCCGTTGGAGGGGTACGGGCAGGAATGGCGGGCACACAACCCGACGAACCCACTGACTTTTTGGTGAATGATATACAAGGCCATGCTGACTGCCCTTCCATAGGGCTACTTACTATTTACCGACATCGATAAGGTGGCTAATCACCCTGAATGCTCATGCTGCACCGACCACTGTGCCTCTACGTTGGTGGGTCTTTTGAAATGGATGCCCATGCAGTTTCACCATGTCGTCCCAGTGTGTCTGTGCGGTCACCCACATTCGTTCCACCCTTGGATCCTGAGCACACCATTGCTGCTGCTCGAGAAAAACGGGCCGGAATCGGCGGCGAACGGCTGATCGAATGGGAGATGCTTGGCCGTGCGAACGGGACGGCGAGAATTGTGAATCGGTTTGCACCGGCGTGACCGTGGCCTCCGCCACCTTGATCTGATGAGGACGACGAGGAGTGGATGGACCAGCGCTGGGCAAATCGCTCTCCTGTTCAACTGGCAGTTTGGTCGGACTACCTCTTAACGTAGCATGGAACGCGGCAGTGGAAGCCGCCGAAGAGCGCTTTGTAGGAGAGTTGCTTGTTCTAGTTTTGATGGGTGATGAAGAGTTGACTCGACGTCTCTTGGTCGGCGTTTCCGGGAAAGGGGTACTGTCGTCGAGGGCTCCGTCACTATCTAGGGAGAGATGCGAGAAGGCCACGGCACGTTTCTTTGACGGTGTCGTCGCTAGAGTCGACAACTTCCTCGTCGTAGTCCGTGATCTCATGGCGGATTTTGTCGGCGATTTTTCTGGGCACGTAGGTGTGGGCGTGGAAACGTGGGCCGATTGCAATGACATAGATGCTTCGGTAGAACTCCGCTTCTGAAGCAAATAGGTCTTTATCTGGTTTGCAATACCGTCGCATTGTTTGTCGAGGATAGATATAACGGCCTTGAACGTTTTCGGGGGTAGAGAATAGGATCGACGGAGAGATCGCTCGTGTACTGAGGATTCCTGTACGCGTTCAAGCATTGGACAACACTATATCCGAGTTCCTCACCTCTATCAACTGGCACACCCAGAAAAAGACGCCACACGTGAAGATTTCGGGGCCGTACTTCTCCTTAAGGATGTCGACGCGTGGGAGTGCAGCTTCCGCATCTTCCATGCATGCTATGGCATCTTCTCTTGGATGAACATGGTACGCATCGACGAGGATTTCATACGTGACATTTGTGGTGGTGGTTCCACCCTCAGCGTGGAGCGCGACACGTACTTTATTGAGAATGTCGGCGAACTCGGTTCGTGTTACGCATGCTGCAGATGTTGCAGACTGGAGTGAGACTTCACCCGTGTTCATTCTGTGTGGGATCCTCCTGAGAAAACTCCTGGCGAGAAGGGGAAACACGTACTGTTCGGAGGCCAGATACGCGCATACCGCAGGCATCGCGACAGGGCTCTTGACGACGAAGCCAGAGCCTGGACCAGTTTTTGCATTAGCGAGCCGCAGAATTGACATGGCCTTTTCGAACGTTTCTGAACCAGAGCATAACTTGCTCAGTTGGTTGCGCTGGAACACTTCCATGGTCACGGAACAAGGCTGACCGTGACGAGTACAAATGGTGTCCTCACGTGATGTGACATGACGCGACTGGTGTCACATAAACAGCGACTTCAAGTATGGTACAAGTATACAAGTACACGTTGTCAGGCTATCGACTCACGACGACGTAGTATCCGTCACTGATCGCCTACATTCTCTTCAGGCTTCCAATAAAACCCCTCAATATCCCATTCTCCAGCCGGTTCTCCCTCTCGCATCCATCCCAACCTATTCTGAGTAAGCCTCGCTACCCGCACGAAAACGGTCGCATCCAGCTCCTGCAATCCTACCTTGTCTTCCGTTTCTTCTTCCCTCGCTACCTGTGCGGCGGTTACAATCCTACCCTCGGGTTGCACCCACGAGCCTCTCTTTCGGGTACCGTACATCGACGAATGGTATGCAAGCGCACGTTGAGTCTTGCAAAGATGCTCGTTAGGATGCACGATGGCCGTCTGGATCATCGGGTACCATTCATTTGGGGTCTGTGCTAAATCAGAAGTTGGTGTGGGAAGCGTGTTCGGGGCTGGCTCGGTCCCTGGCCCCGGAACTTGGTGCAAAAGACCCTCCGTGCTTCTATAGAATGATCGGACGTCGAGTTGAGGACGTCCTCTGGCAATGTAGTACGAGAGCGAGGCGGTAAAGTGAGCCATCAGTAAGAGGCGTCGGGAGGAAAACTTGTCGATACAGGTCATCAAGGACGGAAGGAAGAGCGATGACGTCACTAGGTGCATCAAGAAGAAATCGGCGTTGAAGGGTTTATTTGAAGAATATCCACCAACGCCATAGATGAGGACGTTCGCCCAAGAAAGCTCTTCAATCGCATCCGCAATGCCGTCCGTAGTTGAGATATCAAACTTCCACATATTGACATAATCGTGTATGATGGAGCCATGTTCTGAGAGGATCTTCGGATACATCGTTTGATCGTCCACATGCTTGATGCGAGAGAATCGAGGGTCACATGAAATGAGCGCAACGATCGACAGTGCCGTCCTATTGCCACCTTTGGTGGGGACACTGGATACCACATCGGGGAACCAGGCTCGTGGAAGTAGGTCTGAGTTAGAAGCCTGAACTGCTGTCATGGCCAAGCCTGCGGGTCACAATGTTAGGATCACATGATGACGACAATTGAAATACCGACCCTCGGCGCTGACGCCCATCGAGCTAAATTCCGCACCATAACCGACATGGATGAGAGGATGGAATACGCCGTCGACGAAGCGCGATAACATTTCGGGACATACAGGACCAAAGTTTGCCTTCGCTGAAAAGACATATTCTTCGAGGCATTCGTTCAAACCCTTCCGAAGAAGTTCAGACGTAAAGTAATCAAGATAAGCTGCATAATAACTGTGGTGCGATATTAATGTCGGGTACGCGATGCGCTGATCGGCCCACGTACCGCTCGTCGCCCAGATGCTTATAGAAGTTGTGCATATTAATGGGACCCGGGGATGCGAATGCGGGACGCTGATACTCGCAATGGGTGGCATATGCGGCCTCTATGACAGGTCCAGGGGCACCCAGGGCCCAGATTGCAAACATATGGTGGGCGGCATGGCTGCGAGACATGTCAAAGACGGAGACCGGCACACCTCGATGCGAGACATACTTGTGGAAGCCCTTGTAGTTGAAAAAAATGTGCCAGCGCACATGATTGTCTGCGAGGGTTTTGATAAGAGCCCCTGTAGAAGACTCATTGATGCCAGGAAAGCGTTGTGGAGAAAAAACAGAAGAGGGGATAGGGGGCGTATGGAAGAGGACATCCAACGGAGGACGGGTCTGAGGACCGGAAACGGTTGCAGCTATCTTGGGAGAGTAATCGGTGAAACCGTGGGCAGTTAAAGCCTCAGGTGGAAGATGGGTTGGGTCCTCTCCAGGACGATGATATGGTTTGTTGGAGTCAGGGTCATACTCGCTGAGGCTAGAGGGCATGGTTGTGGCCGAGTGTAGAGCGATGGCCACAGTGTGGGGTTTATAAGTCCAGAATGAACCTAGACCCTGGATCGAACGGTAAAGGGGCGATTTCATCGTGATCGGGATGGAATCAGAATCCCACCTTGAGGGGTTTAGATTTGATCCCGCCGACTCTGAGACTGCGCGCCCGTGGCTCGCAGGCTTGGCTGACGGCGCAATCCGGAAACAGGGGAACGTGGTGTTCAACTTTTCGAAACCCTGTCAAAGCCCAGTGTTCCGGGCGGAACATCAGTATGAGGCCAGACAACCCGGGGTCGGCTGAATAATAGCATAATGGGCCATCCGTCGGGACAGAATTTGTCATGGAATTGCTTGTCACTTGAGTTATCTAGGACGCAGCCGATCTTGCAAGTAAAACTTATCAGCGGATTTACAATTTACTTTACTAGACTTTGACAGCTTTTACAGCTTTTCCGAGTTCTTGACCTTGCCTTTGAAGGGCATCACTTTTGCCATACTTGTTTGCTACCTTGTGCCTAGCACCAGTGGATTAACAAAAATGTTTACACCACCAGTGAACCGAACTCGCAAGCATCAGGGAGTTACCAAAATCGTCAACAAGAGTCAGCAAAACCATTAGACCAAATCACGCTCCTAACAAAGGTAGGCTTGATATATATGTAAGTACATTCTCAGCTGACAACTAAAAAATTTCACCAAGTGGTGCTCGCCTCCCATCACTCATCCCCACCACTTCAATGACATCCCACCACTGCTACCACAGGAGCAATGACTGCGAGGGCAACAATACCATGGCATGCCCATCACCACCACCACCACAAAGGTGAGGGCACCACAACAGCATGCTGACCACCCTAGTGATGACGAGGAAGGCGAGGACAATGGTGAGGCACCACCGCAGCGACCATGACAGCAACGGCAATAATACAGCAACGCACCCACCACAATGACAATTGCGAGGGCGAAAGCGATGCAACAGCACGCCCACCACGACGACGACGTTGAGGACAAGGCCAATGCAATGGTGTACCCACTGGCCCGACAACAGTGATGGCAACAGCAGCGCAACCGCCTACCTACCACAATGGTGACGACGATGAGGGCGGGGCAACACAATGGCGCGCCAACCACCACCACGACGGTCGCAGGGGCAAGAGTGACACAACAACAGCGACAAGGGCAGGGGTGAAACGACTTTGCACCCACCACCGCAGCAGCAACAGCAACGAGAGTGGGGGAATGCGACTTCACATCCACCACCACCACTATGTCGATGACAGCGAGGGTCGTGCAACGGCACGCTGCCACCACGACAATGGCTGGGGCGTGGGGGATGCAACGAGGGCGACGAGGGCAGGTCATTTTCCCGTGTGCAGCGCCAAGAATATACCACTCATTTCATTTTTAGTATGGCATTTTTTGTATCCTTTCTACTGTCTTTCATTCTCCTATGTGCAGTAGCATGAATATACTGCTCATTTCATTGTTAGCAATGCTTTTTTGGACCCTCACCGACTTTAAAACAGCTTGGCAGCTGGGATGTTGGGTCACCAGGGCTCTAATTATTACGGCTTTTCATGTACTTTTCACGACTAATATATTCCGCTCATGCAAGTAACTACAAGTGCGGGAAAAGCTACCTAAAAGTTAGTTGAAAGCACAGGGATCTACTTTTACAAGTAAATCCTGTCTTTCTACAAAGTACACCAAAAAGTACTTAAAAGTTATTTTAAGTATGATAAGCAATGTGTGAATTTGCCGATGAAGTTGGCAGGGCTAATCAGCACTAGTGTAGCCACGGTCGCTTTGTTGTAGCAGTGGAATGCAAATCTCGAAGCACCAAACAATATGACCATAAATATTGTTGAAATTTATGTAATAGCGGACTTGAGCCTCAACTTCGCTATTGACACTACTTCGTTACTAGTTAGGCTTGTGCTCTAGCAAAGCTCTGCCAGAGTCGAGTGACGTAAGTACCAGAGTAGCCCGGGTGATGATGGTGAACCACCCAACAGACCCATTAAGTACCAAGAGACGTCTTAAACATATTTCCAGGGGATGGGGTCCATTATAACATCTCGACAGGCATGATTCTCGCTTGGAGTTTTTCATACAATAAAGGGTATGTTATCCCACACCTGGCCCAAGCTATGAATGGCGGCCCGAGAGCCACCTTCAGGCTGATAACCATCGATGGCTGCCCACACCGAATACCTTCCACTACCCCAAGAGGAGGATGAACCTGAAGCGCCACCCCACACCCCGACATCATGGTTAGCAAGTCGGAAGGCCCGTGTGGCCAGTGTCATCGCTAAAAATGCTGGTCTATTGCTGGTGCTCTCTTACCAGTTCTTCTACGCATCCATGAATCTTTCTGTCAAGCTGCTGGCAAGACTGGATCCGCCTACCCCAACCCTGGAGGTCTGCGTCTTAGCGAGCAACTTCACCTTACGCTGATCACCCCTGTAGCTGATCACAATTCGAATGGTAAGCACGGCGCTTGCCAAGACGAGTGGCCGTGTGGTCGGCTTGACTCGTTGGTTCACAGTTGATCACGGTTTGCTGTTGCATGATATATATGTACGACCAATGCAAAGGTCATGATTCTCTCAGTCATACTCACAACTCTTAGGATAGCAAACAGAATCTCGGACCCCTTGCTCGGGCCGAAAGGTGTCCGCGGACTTCTGGTCGTCAGAGGTCTCTCCGGGTAAGGATAATTTTGTTTGTCGTATGTCGTAACCGTCCGAGTATTCCTTGTGTCAGGTTCTTTGGACTTTTCGGGATGTACTATGCCCTCAATTATATCTCCCTGGCAGACGTCACCGTCATAACATTTCTCATTCCGTTTACTGTTGCGATGGCAGCGCATGTCCTTCTCGGAGAGCGCTATACGAAGAAAGAGGCGCTAGCTGGCGGTAAGAGTGAACCTATGTCCTTTACGGATGCATGGATCGAATTGGCTCCAGTGTGTAGTCTTCTCGGCATCGCCCTGATTGCTAGGCCTACGTTCTTGTTTGGAAATACCGTCGAGGGATCCGATGGTGTTGATATTACTCCCTTCGAACGACTGCGTGCTGTCGGGTGAGGGATACGTTGATCATCAACTCTAGTTGGTCCGAAACTTTCAATCATATAATTTCAGGAGCGCTTTGGTGTGTGTGTGTGCTAGCACTGCGACGTGTGCGTGGACTTCGTCACCATGGAACGTCCCCCGTACTAATTTGCTTGGCCCCAAAGACATCAATATACGGGCAATTGGCACACGGTCTCACCCAATGCATCTCATGATGTACTTTGCATTGTGCTGCGTCATCATGGGATCCATCGCGTGGGTTTTCGTCCTTCCTTAGAGGAAACAGACTTCTTCTGACAAGCACGTCGTGCTTTAGGATAGCGATAATACGCGAGCCCATGGTCTTCCCCATGACATGGCAGTGGATCACGCTTCTCCTCCTTAATGGGATCCTTGGTCTCGCAGGACAGGTATGATATTGTCCAAGCTCCAATGTATGCAATGATTAAGACTGATGTGACCTGTAAGCTCTCGCTGACGGTGGCATTACACTATGAGACAGCCACACGCGGCGCTTCGGGTTCATACTTTCAGCTATTCTTTGCTGTTGTGCTCGAGTACATTGTACTTGGTGCGGTGCCTTCCCTCTTGTCAGCTACAGGGGCGGTGATTATCATGGCTGCTCAAGCGTACGCCCTCGTGGGTCTACACATCTGTCACCTGAAGTGTCATTCATTTTGGTCTCTACAGTTCTCAAAGCAGAATCCCCCCGACAAACTGTCGGTGCCTTCGAGTCCAGTGTCTTCGGGTGACGTCGAGGAGAGACTGCTTTGCTCGGACAGTGAAGATGAGTCGGAGGGCGCGGATCCACCCCTTGGAAAGCTTGACAACCAAGAAGAAGTCTAGAGAGCATTGCAATGACATGTACAAGAGCCAAGATATATACCTTCCCAACGTGTTATATAGGCGTACAGGGAATATTGACCGGCTTCGATATTTGATCAATGATCCTTGCTTGTTCGGTCGTCCCTTCTTCCAAAACACGTCGTGATTCGTAATGTTCAAGTTTGACCAGATCGCACCCCAAAACTTGTATCGCCCGAGTGACATATGTCAGTGCCCTTGTCCGCGAAAACCTACAGTATTCTGTCCCGTGTTGGCGGGTTGGCGTGCATGGCAGCAAACCAAATGGACGTCTCGATCGAGCGATTAGGTGTAATGCTTAGGTCAACCACGCGGTAGGCGAGAGAGGTAAAGGGGATTTCTGATTCAACCTCCTGTGAAGATCTGGTGACACGATTGTGGCCTAAGGGGCGACGTATCAAGCATGAGGCATCCGAGGGGAAGGAACGCGGATTTGATCCCGCAGACTAAAAGGGTCCAAGGAGGTGACCTGGTTTGCTCACTCGTTAGGCACAGAAATCAGGTTAAGCTCAAACTCGAGCTCGTGGCTTGAAGCTTGAATGTGGAAGCAAGAGTTTGAGTACGATTACTGCCCAGGTTGAGGAGGATGCCGTTGGAAGACTTGAAAACTGGGACTTCGGCGAGCATGCAACACCAGACAGCATCGAGATACACCCCAGGCTCATGCCCAACAGATCGAAGACCGAATGAGACCCGAACAGGTATAGCACAGGACAATCCCGTAGTGAGATGCACGCACGCTAAAACAAATCTTGTGGTTTCTGCCTGTGCACCAGACAACGCTTCGCCTGGCAACCGCGAACGGCGTATACTAATGCATACCCTGGCCGAAACACCCCCAACAACGTAGCCAATCGGATCGACGTGCAAGTACAGCACGATGGAAAATGCGCGGCGCGAATATAATTCAGAATGTTGGACATTCCCCTGTTCGTCCAAGCAATTTTCTGTGCAGAACTCTGCAAAGCCAATACGGCCAGTTCGTACGAGGTAATCTTACGTGTGTTTCCGCGACCGATTGCTTCGTTCAGTTCAAACTTCGAAGTGAAACAGGCCACCGTGCACACGGATGTCACACCACAACCGCTCCCGTCCGAAAGACGACAGCGAAGTTCAATGGCAGATGGCAGATGGGGGCTGGTTGTTGCCGTCATTGGACGAGGGAGAGGCAGGCATACGGTCAAGTTTTCCACCAAAAAAGCTTGGGTCAAAAAGAACGGTAGTGTTTGTACCCATTGTGCGGCCAACGCATGGCAATACGTGCGCATTGGCGCTGGATGCCACGAATATGATCTGAACTGAATCTTTCTCCGTGGGACACCTCATGACTCCACATGACTGACATCTACGAACGGGCAGTCAAGCTTGATTGTCTCCGCCCTTCCTTGACAAGCTGAGATCGATGGTGTATCGCACGCTCCGCCACCATAATAAGCTGGGAACTATATCCCTCGCCCGCGATCATCACGGGTACTGCGAAAGTATGATCGTGTACAGATCGAGATGGAAGCTCACCTCTGAAGTAGTCCAAATCAACCCCGATCCTCACTCGTGCCTGCATGCTTGCCATATATACGAACCACTGTCTGCGTTTCAGGTTTCCCTGAATCCACAAAACGTGTAAATTCAGGTGACCTTGGCTAACGTTAGCTGCCACCTGGAAACTGCTCGTTAAGTAGATGCGGGCACTGCAGCTGTGTCGTTAACAGAGGCCCAGAATATTTTGGCATACAGGCAGGATGTGCATCCCCGTTGGCCCACCGGAATTCAAGTCCGGCGTGACCAGCATCGTGGTAGGGTCCATGGTTCGTCGACTGCACTCTTCCTCGTCAAATAAGCCAGAGGGTGTAAATGTTTGCTGCTCGGACTTCGCCGTTGGCGGTGCTAGCATCGCCTGACGGTTACCTAGTGCTTACCAGATTGGCAAACTTCCAAAAAGCCATCTAATTTTGGAAGGTTGGAAGCGACGCCTGGTGGTCGACATGGACCTACGGGGAAAGCCAAGAACATTGAAGGCAGTACCAGACTCAACCAGAAGGTTTCTGCCCTAGAGCAGTTCGAACGATGGTGAGTTGGCAACTGGGTGACCTATGTATATGATGCAGCTCATGACCCTAGTAGGCTCAAATTGATACGGGTCCTCGTCGATATCAGATTCGACATGTCCCACCGTGGCTATACTAGGCTGTACTTCACAGGCACATCATCTCGGAAGAATTTTTCTTCGGAGATACTCATGCTACGCCTTTTATATCCTGCCGACAGGTCATGAATGGCCGGTTGCGAACCGATCTCGATCGCTGTCCACACCGGATTCTGCTTCCCACTGTCTTAAGAGCGAGCTAGAACGGTGCCAACTCTCGCCTCGATAGCCTGGTTGGCAATTTAAGAGGGCCAATGGTCAATCTCATCGCAAAAAACGCTGGTCTATTACTGGTGATATGCTCTCAGTTCTTCGGCGCATCGATGAACCTTTGCGTCAAGCTACTGGGGAAATTGGATCCACCTACCCCTACCCTGGAGGTGTGTAGCTCATCGAATGTCGTCCCACGGTACTGATAGCCCCTGGTAGTTGATCACAATTCGAATGGTAAAACGGCCTCTAAGCCGGTGAATCTGCAGTCGTTTGACCAGTCGATTAACAGGCTATCACGGCTTGCTGTTGCATGATATATATGTAGGGACAAGTCGACTCACAGTTCTTTCGACCCCACTTACAATTCCTAGGGTAGTGAATAGGATCCCAGACCCCCTCCTTGGACCAAAAGGCATTCGGGGACTCCTGGTCGTCAGAGGTATCGCCGGGTGAGCACGGTTTGTTTGCCACGTACCACGACCGACTTATCACCGATGCCAGGTTCTTTTCACATTTTGGGATGTACTATGCCCTCAATTATATCTCCCTCGCGGACGCCACCGTCATGACGCTTCTCAATCCGTTCACCATTGCATTAGCGGCCCACCTGCTCCTTGGGGAAACCTACACAAGCGAAGAAGCGCTATCAAGCGGTAAGACAGTGATGCGTTCGTCTACGACCATCCCATTTATCACTTCTGCTACAGTGTGCAGCCTTTTTGGTGTCGTTCTGATAGCTAGACCTCCGTTTTTGTTTGGAAGCACTATCGAGGGGCCCGATAATGCTGGTATCACCTCCTTCCAACGGTTGCTTGCTGTGGGGTGAGGGTCACGTCGATTATCAACCCCGTCAATCCATGACCATTAGTCTATACCGTACCAGGAGTGTGCTGATAGGCGTAGGTGGCGGTACGGCAACATGTATGTGAACTTGGCCACTTTGACACTTTCACCGCTAATATCCTTTCTCCCAGACATTAGCATCCGGGCGATTGGGACCCGAGCTCACCCAATGCACCTCATGATGTATCTCACGCTTTGCTGCGTCATTGTGGGATCCATCGGGTGAGTTTGCTCCCCACCTGGGGGAAGCGACCCTTTTCTGACATACGTGGCATCCGTTAGGATGGTCGTAGTGCGCGAATCTATGGTTTTTCCCATGACGTGGCAATGGATCACCCTTCTGCTCCTCAATGGGCTCCTCGGTCTCGCAGGACAGGTATGACAACACTCAAGCCCTAACAGCGAAAATCTGATGGGACTTGGAAGTTATCGCTGACGATAGGCGCACGCAGTGGAGCAGCCACGCGGGGTGCTTTGGGTTTATACTGTCAGCTACTCTTTTCTGTCGTGCTTGAGTTCGTCGTATTTGGCACGGTGCCTTCCCTCTTGTCTTCTGCTGGGGCGGCAATCATCATGGCCGCCCAAGCATACGCTATTGTGAGTCCATAATTCTGTCCTGTTCTTCTGTGGCGTCATATGTGTCCGATTCTACAGCTCTCGGAGCAGAAACCATCAAATCAACCACCGATGACTCTGAGCCTAGCGTCATCAGACGACGTTGAAGAGGGATCAATTCGCCTAGACAGTATGAAAGCCCTAGAGAATTCAGAACTGTCTCTTAGAAAGCTGGATGCGCGAGAAGCATAGAGGTTGTATAAAACAGGCATTGAGACGTACTCGAGAGCTTCTCGGGAACTCATCCTGCACGAATACGGGGAATTAATGTTGCGTGTTTCATTCGGTTTGTGTACATCATTACATCATAGCGCCAAGTCCACGATTCTAGAATTTAGACTTCGCTCTGAAATCTGACTTCAATCCCCAACCAGCGAGCAAACCAGGCTGCCTCCTCTTTCAACGCGGATCTTTTCGAGTCTGCGCGGGCGAATCCATGTCCTTCTCCCTCGAACGTCTTGTACTTGATCCGTTCTGAGGCCCCTTGTGCGACGACCGCGTCTACCATTTTCTGCGACTGCTCCGGCGGCACAACGCGATCCTCGAGACCTTGAAATACCTACGACGCATAATGCAAATCAGGAACTCAGACATCCCAATGGACGGACAACACATACCAACAATGGCATCGTGATATCGCTTGCATGCACCACCGGAGAGCGTCTTCGATACACCTCCATCCCGGACTCATCAGGCCGGCCCCCCAAGAGAATAAAGACAGAGCGCGACTCGAACTTGTGCGAGCCATGCGCGAGAGCCGCGGGATCACCTATACCATAGTGGGAGGCACCTGCTCTGAAATCAAAGTCTGTGGCAATCGCGTGTGCGCCGGGCGGCGACTCGCCTGTGCGGTACGTGCCAGAAGCATAACTGAGGACGGTATACCCCCCAGCCGAAACACCCCTAATGACGCAACGTGCCGGATCGACGAGCGAGTACGGGCCGGAGGACAGAACACGTGCGGCGCAAATGCAATCCAAGACGTCCATCACGCCCCATTGGCCGTTCAAGCGACCTCTGGGAGAGAGCGCTCAGCGCATTCGGTAGGGTCCGAATCGTGCAAGGGACCCACGTATATTTGCGCCCGTACAGGGAAGACCCGCGATAGTTGATGTCGAGCCATGCCCACCCTCGGCTGGTATACCACTGTTTCGTCCAATCCAAACTTTGGAGTGCACATGCGGTCGGTCCTCCATGCACATTGACGATACACGGCGGTCGCTCTATGTCTGGAGCAACAAATGCGGGATTTGATGGTGCATAATAGACGACGTGTAGAGGCTCGCCAGCGTCATCCGTCAACGTCAACGGCCGGGGAAGAGACAGACATGTGGCCAACATCTCCGACAAGGGAGCTTGGGTGGAGGAGAAAGATGCCTTATATCCAATGTCCAGCCGTGAGATCGAGCAAAACGTGACTGTGCTTGGTGCGTTGGTACTGGAGGCTATGAACACGACCTGAGCCGCATCTTTTTCAGTGGAACGCCCGACTGATCGCACACAGCTAACGTCTACAAATGGGCAATTGAGCTCAACCGCCTCTGCTCTTCCTCGACGAGCCAGGTCGATGACGTATAAGATGCTTCGGCCACTGCGATAAGCCACGAACAACATCTCTTTCTTCACATCATAAGTACCCAGAGACGTACTATCCTGAGTAGGCCCTGAAAATTTCAAGGGTGCGTAGTAGGAAGCACCCAAGGACTTGTAGACTGGAGCAAAGTCTTCTTGGACCGGGGCTTTCAACACCGGGTATGCATTTTGCAAGGTCAGTCTGTAAACCCACGGGTTCCGCCAGCCACTTGCCTCTGCAAGGAATAGCAAGCTGTCGTCGTCCAACCACGACGCGTATGAGACACCGCTCCCAGGATGGGTCGGCTGTTGTGCCATCGACGTGGCTGTACGAACGTGATTGATGGCTTGCATAGGTGAGCCGGCGGACGCTGCGAACGTGATATCTGCGACCCAGACGGTCGTACCCGTCCATGGCATGTCGGGGTGATTCCATTCTTGCCAGGCCAGTTTGGTGCCATTGGGGGAGAAGCTCGGTGCGGCGTAGAAGTCTGCACCCGTGATGAATGGGTGCACGGCGGAAGCGCGCACATCAATGCAGACAAGCGAGTTGACCACGCTAGATGGCGTGTCGATCGTGTGGTCTTCGAGGATGGCTACGAGTAAATGTCGCTGTGTGGGGTGAGGGGTCAGGGACGCATAGCGTTTCCGGTCGTCTGTCGCAGAGTCCATCAGACCATACACGATCGTACACAAGAACAGGGGCGAAAGAGAAAGTTCGGCTTACCCGCTGGAGTGATGAGGCTCGGCGCCCCCGCACTGATTTTGGTTTGAGAGTCACTTTCTACTGCAACGGTAAACCTGTAGAGCCCCCCGTCACTGGCGTTGCTAAAATAGAGGGTGCCGTCATGCGCTGTGGCTGCTCCACCTCCATATTCGTGCACGGTGCTGCGTGCATTCCACGACGAGCCCCGCTCAAAGAGGTCTGTTGAGGAGCGGGAGTGAACGACCATCGATCGACCATGTTCCGTGGGGCGTCGTTCGATGTGATATACCTCATGGGTGATGGGATCGACGAACACGTACGAAATCACGATGGTCTCCCTGAGAGGTGAAGAGATCCACAGGTTCGTCACGGCCCTTGGTGGAGGCAAGAATCATGATCATACGCACGCGGTTGCAAAGGCACTGGAGATATGGGAGTCCCAAGTACCATACGGCGCAACATTTGCTTCCGATGTCTGCAAAGTTGCAGGCATGGAGTTGGGTGATCATATAGTATGAGATATGGTCAGGCGAGGAGGCAACGATGTGACTGAACAGTTCGGTCTTAGTGAGTCGGGTAGTACCGGCCGGGCCATTGAATCCATCCGCTCATAAATAACTCGTGTTGTCCAACACTCCAAGTCAGATTACAAGGACTATTCAATAAGCAACCTATCAGTAGTAGCACATCCTGGTGTCCCGGCCTGAGCGGGTGGTTTTCAACCCATTAGATCAACCCGTGTTAAATAGACGTCAATCCAGGCACGACCTTTCATGACAATGGCCTCTACATTCTCAATTCCTCACCCGACAGTGAAAGAAGATGATGTTCCCGTAAAAGACCAGGTCGGTCCCAAGAGTGGTTTGGCATCACCGTAATATGTGATTCGATACGTCCCAGCTGTGGGTAGGCCTTTTAAACTTCGAGGGCGTGAACCACTCATCCACTCACCAGGGGCGCTATCCTCGATCGTCCTATGAAATGAAAGCAATCGTCAGCACTAAATCGATCCAAGAAGATAAAGGGACGATCGTGAGCAGGATGGCAGCTTACCAACTGATATTCACAGTACTTGTGCCCAACAGAATGTTCGTCCTATTCCACTGATAGATAGTGGATGGATGCGAATCCGTGCGTATTGCGGTCCACGTGCCGTTCACAAACTGGTCGATAGTGAGGAACGTACCTTCAAGGCGGAGGTTGTTCTGTCGGGGCAAAGCATGTCGACGTTATTCAACTATAACCTTAGTGTCATGAAGCCATGTTATAAGGGTCCTCACCCTTGGATTCGCTCCTACGAACTGCACGGCGACCGTATCTCCTGCAGAGTACGTTGTATTGTCTACATCCATTAGGATATCTCCAAAATTGTTCGAGCCAGCATTGTCGACGATGACCGGCGTCTACGCACCGCGCGTGAGCGAGCGATAGACAGAGGATTGAGAATGAAAGGATTTTTGAGACGAGCAATTTTTGATAAGCATACCTGCAACGAGATTGCGAATGACGTTTGCTCGGGTGGGGGAGCGTCGGATATCGGTGATCCCACGACATTGTCGGCAAGATAAGGAACTAGCGCAGTATACCGATCTATGTAGGCTTCGAGAGTTGCTTGATGTCCCGGACTAGGTCAGCCGATGAAGTTCTTCACTGAAAATTAACTGACCGGGTCCGAATATCGTCGAGGCTCCTTCATACCGCTGAATGGAATATTCCTCCCGTGTCGCAACGTAATGTCCGTAGGTGTTAGCAGGCCCCGCGACGACAACATAGGCTGAATGGTCGAGAATGCCAGACGAAATGAGTTGAGTACGCAGTGCTTCACTTATATTCCGCAGCGAAACCCAGTCATATTGGTCCGGAAGAACAAGTCGAACAGAGATCATCATTCTGATCAGTTAGAAATATGGGGATACACACCGCAACCGTCGGCCCGCCATGGTCGTTAGCTCCCCAGGTACGACAAGGACAACGAAGTTGCCAACACGGAGCATTTGAATATCAACAGTGTGAGGCGACCATAGGTATGGCGTATCGGCATATCCCTATATGGATGGGTAAATGAGTGTTACAGACGACATTTAACTGTGACGCACGGTATTCAGGAAGATGGGCTTCGGATATTGGCAATCGATCTGCTCTTGTGAAGGAGATGGAGTGACAGCGCCTGGACAGTCAATGTTTAGTACAGGCACCGAGTAAAGGTGGTCGTATGAAGTTACCCTTGACGATCTGCCAAAAAGGGTTCTGAGGCATGGACGAGTTGTCACCCTGGACGAAATCAAACGCCCCAGGGCCATCACTTTTTAAATGGGATTTGGGGTGGGAGCATGAGGCGATTGAAACAGTCAACATGAGCAGTGAGTCGCTTCTCGGAGGAGTATACTGACGTTGTTCCACCGGCAAAGCTAAACCCTGCGTAATGATGTCAGCTTAAGAAGGGCAGCAGAAAGACAGGAAAGGACAGGAACAAACCCAGTGCGGCAGGGCATGTGCTTGTGACGGACCCATTAGGCAACGCGAATGTATAATTCATCCTGGAAGTGAGTCAGTTGTCAGTCTTCTGTTTACACAGCGGTTCATTCCTCGAGGTTGCTCGAGTCGGCAATTGAAGTGGAGGACTCTTGTAGGCATCTAGCCAAAGTGGACAACTTACATGTTCATGTAGACGTGTACACTCCTCACAGAACCACTCACGGCTGTCAAGGCTGTCGTGTTTGCAGTTTCGATGGTGGTGTCTGGGCTCGTGAAGATGATTGCTGGTGGCGATGATTCCATGACCTGACGTGCAGCTTCAAATTGAGCACTCCCAATCAGAAGATTGGAAGCAAAGTCTGAGACACGAAAGCCTGGTCCTCTGTATATTCAGGGAAGCAACATAAGCGTGCGGGAGATCTACCAATGGCAACTTCACGGACCGACCATGGCATTCCTCAACGTAGCCACCACATGTCGAATGTTCATATTCACATGGTTGGCCGTCATAGGATTGGCCAGGAGACTCGCAATATGCGCCTAGGCTAACAGTTTGCAGTGTTTCAAGCAGGCAGAGTCCGCGTGGGGTTCAGATCAGCCCAGCAAATACCAAGGAACCATGAGATAACTCACGTATTTGGGGTCGTATCACCGACGTCGGCTAATGTAAAGAGGGCGGTGTTAGCGTTCTAATCATACAGACTAATAATCATCCGAGGGGACTCGAGGAGAAAAATAATCAACAAACATTTCGATGAACATAGGGGAGGGTGAGGCGCAAGGGGCATCAGGACATACACTGAAAGAACGCGGCTACGAAACTGTTATTTCCAGGAGTGGAAATAGGTTCGACATATGCTGTGACCCAGATTTTTACGAATGGAAGGCGAACGACACAATGGAACCATATTAGTATGATGAGGTGAATGTGAGTCATATTTGTTACGAAGTTGTGGGCCGCTTACATTCATATAAATACGCGGCCATCCCCTTGTTGTCCCCACTAACCAGAGTGTTGTTCTTCGTCCATCGGGTTAACAGGCTAGTCGTGACCCCATTGGTAGTCCAACTCACCTCGTACAAGCTAGTTCCATGCACAGCGAAAAAACTAATCGACCCCTTTGGAATTCCGTTCGCACCATTCAACCTAAGGACGGACAGCTCCTTGTTTTGATCATACTGGTATTTCTCTCTCTCCTCCACCGGATTAGCCACATATGCGCTAGGGCTACGATTACGATTGGCACCTAATAAAGTAGTGTTACCGACACTGATAGAACCCATATCAAGGGAAGCGTGGGCCTTGCGGATAGCGGTGAGGGTTCCATCTATGATTGCTTGGGCTGTCTGGTCGATATAACCGAGACTTGTGACCTGAGGAAGGAGGTTTTCCATGTAGCCGCCGACACCCGAATGAGAATGTGTGCCGACGAAAGCGGTGTTTGAGGGTGTGTACAAGCCTCCAAGAAGAGGGTCATCCGACAGGGCATTGAGGATAGAACGGCGGACACCCGTGTCGCCCATGCAAGTGTCAGATGAGACAAGTAAGATGCGGGAGGCAGGCGAGGTTGGGTTGTTGGGATCAGCAATGATAAATGCCCGGGAACGTTGGCGCATATGCAGGCCTGTGTCTGTCTGAGCCAGTGAAGCATATCCCTACAATATTGATGATGAGATGTGACGCGGTACAGGTGAGAGACCGTGACACGTGCCATCATGTTGGTCTCTACAACTGGGCTGTTGGAAAGGGGTTGGACATGAAATGGGTCAATCAGTGGGAAGGAAAGACATACCCAGTGATATCGCCAATACCAACACCAATCAGGTACTGTCCGTAGCCGGTGCCCTGCACAGTGGCACTTTGAGTATCACTTTGAGCCAACAGACCGCCGCAGATGGATGCGAGGGTATAGAGACAAAGTATGAGTGCTTGCATGGCATCCCTAAGCCAAGCAATGGGAGAGAAAGACTCTCCTACGTGCAGAGGGAGGTACATAACTCCGAATTTCGATAGCCAGGAGGTGTGCTATTGTTACCGGCCTCGTGACAGAGGACCTGGATCAGCTGGCCAGTTTGGAACGGAGATGAACGCGAAGGTCGGCCAATGCCACGTCACTTGCAAAAGTGTCGAAATCCGAGTCTTGTGCTGGAGGAAGTGGAACGAAAAGCGTGCATGTGAGTGACCAACTAATTCTGGTCACCGGCCCTCGTGGGATGAAGCCTTGGCAACAAACCTTGAGGCTTACTGAACTCTAACTCGATTTCCTCGTACCTCTGCTGATCAAAGTCAATATTACAAGTGCTTCAAGAACAGAGATCTTGGATCGTTTCGAGAAACTGCCAAATGTAGTAGGACTCATCAAGGTTGTCCGACGCTTCCGCAATTAATAGCTCGTTATCATCATGCCATCTTCTGAACCGTCCAGCGTAGCTTCTGCAAGTGACAGACGTGCTCAAACATCCCCCCGCTCCTCCGCGGTTGACAGTGTGTCCCACCGTACACTCGACAGTGTACGCGATGAAGTTGCACATAGCATCGCCGTGCGTGCCATTATGAAGGCAACCACAGTCGAAGACGCTAGAATAAGCGTTTACTTCACCTTCTCCAAAATCGACGATGTCATCTTTCTTCGCCGTGTGGCAGAGATCATCCGCGCACGGATAGCTTCTCGTCACCTCTTCGCGATAGGAACGACCGGCGCACCGTCACCCACCTCTCCATCTAACACCAACACCCTCGTCATCACGGGTGCAGAGGATGACGATGTCCAACGCGCAGTCCTCCTCTTCAGCTCCAAGTTCTTAGGGCGAGTTGCCTCCGTCACAAATCATGGTTCTTTTTTTGTAGCTGCCGTTCATGAAATTGGCAGCTCCTCCTACGATAGTGCTTCGCTTTGGGATGTTCTCTCGAAATCAGTTCGTGCACCTCTTGATCCCCTCTCCCCTCCCCCCGGCTCCAGAAGCACCGACCAACTGGTGACTGCAGCGCGTGCGCGCCTCCAACGTGTTACTCCCCGACAGGCATGGGAAATCCTTCATGATCCAACGTATCCCATACCTGCATTCCTCGTCGACATACGTCCTGCCTCGCAACGTGCGCGCTCGGGCGGTGTCCACGGCTCCCTCATTATTGAACGCAATGACCTCGAGTGGAGGTTCGACCCGAGGAGCGAGGCGAGGCTAGCGATAGCCGATCGATATGATCTGAGGATAATTGTATATTGCGAAGACGGACACGCAAGCAGCCTTGCAGCTGCCTCCCTACATGATGTAGGGTTGTTAAATGCGACTGATATAATAGGTGGATTCGAGGCGTGGAAGGCGGAAGGGCTCTCTGGACAAATCAAACCACCATCCACACTGAGTGAAGCGGGCACATGGGAAGCATTGTCACAGCCATCTCCCATATCAGACTGATTGTTGTTGTCGCTTATCGTGCGTGTTCATCTTGCAGCAGTGGGATCTGGTATGTTGATTCTTCTGCTGATAGCCATTTGCCACTTCCACCCATCTATGGTCCCTGTCAAATTCAGGCAGGAAACTTGTTGGCTCTTGATCTTCAATACGTGCCCGTCTGTGAGCAAGCCAATGTTAGTCGTCCTACTTAACTCAAGATTTGTTGCATAGTGGTTGTAGCAACTGCGCCTGATTCTTTGGCAAGATGACATGGCCCTTTTCTTACAGACTACTTGCCTGCAACGCTAATAGCTAGCTTATTTGCTCTACTTACGTATCGACACTGTCAACTTGGTTTGAATGGAAAGCGCACTGTGATGAAAAGCCATCCCTATGTCGCGTTACGGTGGCAGCAAAAAGAGGAAAATGAGACGGTGCCTCACTGGCGCACATTTTCTGAGGAGTATGTAGTTTCCCGAGACGGATCACAGGAGGGGGTGATCAACTTGCGGTTTGGTTAACATTAGTATGCAAGCCAAGGGAAGATCATTGTACTATTGCCAAAGGACATTGTCTACAAACGGCAAGCGAAAAAAAGGCTGCAACACATCGGAATTGTGATGCTCATGTGCTGGTATGCGCCTGCATGCAAGAGTTGGGATGTTGATAAATCTGTACGTATGATAGTGTGCGGTTGTGGATGTTTTTCCGATGATCCACCAATTGGATTGTAGTTCAAGTTGGAGCGAAAGTGGCTGTGTCATCAGCTCGGCTCAAACCCTTGGCAACGTTCTGGATTGCTCTATGACCAAATTTGAACCGAGCACACAAGGGTAGGAACCAAAGAAAGAGTACTCATTGGGTCGGAAAATCTATCGTAAATATTACTAGGTCCAGTAGGCGCCGAAGAGAGAACCTCCAGCTATCAAGCAGGAACCCTCTTCTTTTTCTTCTTCGCCGGTCCCTCATCCTCCTCGATCCGTCTAGACTTGCCCGCCTGCTTGTTTGCAACGCGTTGCAGAGCTCTCTTCGTCTCTCCATCTTTGAAGGATCCGAGGTCGAAATAGGTAGGGGCGAATTCGAATAGCCTGTGACCCCAGTGATTAGCGGATAGGACGCAGACTGGCGGAGGCACGTACCACTCGGGTCGCACGTCCGTCACCGTCCGAATGTAGGGTCTGGTAGTCAGGACGAACTCATTGAAGATAACCCATTCCGGCTGTGTATCCAAACCGCAAGATGGGTGTAAAGCAACGACCTAGAGCAGTTATCCGTCAATATTACTTACCAGGAAAAACAAGAGCGAGCGCAACGTACTTGATTGTCCTTGACCGTCAGGTAGCTGCCCTTTTCACCCTCCTTGTGTGCGACTTGCGTGAAGAAACCACAACACAATACTTTTCTAATGTTCATGTACATCTTCCTCTCGTCTGGGATCGAGAGAAGAGCTACTTCGTAGCGCTCCATAGTACGCTCCAACTGCTGACGAACGTTCTCGGCTTGAGCGAGAGAACGTGCAGAAAGGTAGTTGTTCCATGCCCAATTTCTGTCGCCCTTGTCTATGCGACATGTGAGCAAACAATGCCGAAGATAGACCAAGTGCCTACTTTGCATATATGAGTTATACACGTTGAGCAAGGTCAAGTGATCGCCATCTGGAACGGTAAGTAATGCCTTCGCGGCGTCTGCCTCTTTACGCTGATTATTCGGTCGAAGCCATACGTTCGGCACTGGCATCAAGATAAGCCTTTGCTCAAAGAACAAAAACAACTATGGCCCTCACCGGACAACATTGCGGTAATCGTCAGAATTTCGTTGCTACAATTGAACTCGGGACTGGATATCAGCATTTTCGAAAGCTGGGGTAACGTCGTTCAGTATTCCTTCAAGCGTGTAGCTGAATACATGCCTGTGGGTCCAACGGGAACTCAGCCATGATGCTCCCAAGCGCAGTAAGCTTGCAATCGTCGTCCAGCGCCGCCAAAGAATTCAACAATTCCAGGGCACGCATAAGCGTTTCTGGCGCAGGAGCATCTACATAGTCAAATCGTACAAGATCCTGCACACGAACGCGTGAACGAGCACCCAACGGTCGTCAACAAACACTCGTACCGTGATCCCTGCCTTGACCAACTCTAGTACAGTATTTGCCAGATTGCTTCTGAGAATTTCCGGGTGTGTCTGCTCCTCGAGCTCGGACATAAAGTCCTTCTCGGTATACAACCGGAAGCACTTTCCGGGACGTGTACGCCCAGCGCGTCCCGCTCGCTGCTGAGCCGAAGCCTTCGATATCGGGCTCACCAGTAAGCTCTCAACTCGTATGCGTGGGTTGTACACTTTTTGCTTGGAAAAGCCAGGATCGACGACGTAAACAATGCCGTCGATTGTCAAGGACGTCTCGGCAATGTTTGTCGAAACAACCACTTTCCTTCCTGGAGGGCCACCGGGAGTCTGAGGTTGTGGGGAAGGGTCGAATATACGCTGTTGCTGTGAAGGTGGAAGGGACGAGTAGAGTGGAACACAAACAAGAGGACCGACAGACTCTGGGTCTTGGTTGGCAAGATCGTCTGCTTCTTGTTTAATTTTACGACAGGCATCCTCTATCTCTTCCTCTCCGGTTAGGAAAAGCAAGATGTCGCCTGGGTCTTCGGCACGGTGAATCATTAGAACTGTCCGAATCGCTGCCTCGACGTAATCAGGCTCGGGCTCCTGCGTGTAAAAGACTTCGACAGGATGCGTGCGTCCCGGGACTTTGAACAATGGCGCGGTGGAACCCTCTTTGATACCAAAGTACTTTTGAAACTTCAACGCATCAAGGGTGGCGGACATGATGATAATTTTGAGGTCCGAACGTCTCTTAGCGAGACCCTTCAAGAGACCCATGAGAATATCGGTGGCCAGGGTTCGTTCGTGGGCCTCGTCGAGGATGATGGTCGAATATCGATTAAGGTCGGGGTCGTTCATGGCTTCGCGAAGAAGCATACCGTCCGTCATGTACTTGAGAAACGTAGTACCAGGCTCGGTCATGTCTTCAAAACGTATCGAGTAGCCAACCTGTCGTCCAAGTTGAACTACAGAATATATACAACAAGTACAGCAATCATGAGCAGGTATGGGACCATTCGAAATCGACAATAACTCACCATCCATTTCGTCTGCAACACGCTTGGCAACTGACATGGCAGCAACACGTCGTGGTTGCGTACAGGCAACGATCCTTCCTTTGGTATGTGGGAGGTCCGAGAACGCGACAAACTGGGGTATTCTATCGACGAAAAGAGACCGGTCTAAGTTCGCGGTTTCAAAAAGATAGACAAAAAAGAGTCTCTCTCTGCCATCAACTCACTGTGTAGTCTTGCCAGATCCGGTTTCGCCAACCATGACGATGATCTGGTTCGCGTTGAACTGTGAATATGACATCAGGATGCTTGGCGCCATGAAACCCTGCGTATTACAACAACGCACCATTTTGTAGAATTCATCCATCTGTGCGAAAACAGGGAGTTTCTGTCGTGCCTCCAGTATTTTCCTATACTGAGGAGTATGCGGAACTCTGGTGAAGGGATTTATATCGTGTTCCTGAAAGCGCGGGCAAGCGTCAAACGGACGAGCTTGGAATTATAGTCACCGTTAGCGGATCTTACCAATGCCTTGCGGACTTGCTTGGAGGTCACCATGCGCGGTACGAAGCCAAACAGCGGCTCGCTCTCGGCAGCTTTCGGGATGCCAGAGGGTGTGCCTCTCTGACTTGGCGGGAGGTGTGCAAGATATGGGTTTTCCTTTTGTCCAGACATGTTTCTGAGTGGAGGTCTGAGTGAGCGAGGCGTGGTGATGGTCAAGTCTGACGCGCAGAAATTATGCTGATCTAAGATCTGGTGGAGCGTGTGACACTGTGACAGTCACATACCCTCCAGCCTAAAGGACTTTGTCCTCACGGTAGGCGTGAGAATCAGGACATAGATACTCAAAAAGAAAAAAAAACAAATGCATTAAGGGGGAATCGAACCCCCGGCGGGTCGATGGCAACGACCCAGGTTACCACTACCCCATTAATGCTTGGTCACCGTAAGGATTGTGCAATTACGTATGCCAGGTATCACTCAGCCAGATGTATCCATCGTTGCCTTATCACCAATGCAGAGGCTGATCACGATACTGGTCATCAAGGCACAAAATAGGGACCGACCAAATGGCAAAACCATACAGCAATGTCAATCATCTCACGAACAACCTTTTACCCCTTCCAGGTTTCGCACTGCCTACTCTCCCGGTCTCTGCCTGGTAAAGCCTGTACGCTTCCCGTAAATGATCGGGGGATAGCGGTCCAGTATCGCCTCGACGTGCTTGAGCTGATCGCGCTGTAATGCCAAAATACCATAGTACGAACACAGGTAACAGATGGAAGAGGGTGCTTACCCTTCTCTACTATTTCGCCCACGAACACTTTTGCGAAACCAGCGACAATTTGAGCAACGGGCTGAGAGACTTGCTGTCCCGTGGTTTGTTGTATTACCTTTGATGTGCGAAGACCCGTCATCCCGCGTGAAAAAACGTGCCTCCAGTGGCAAGACTTACCCTTCTGACAGCCTGTTTGGGCAATGCGTGTCGCCTGTATGCCTCGAAACGATCATACTGGGCTGGACTAAAGTTG
Organism: Sutorius aff. eximius; assembly: GCA_038088915.1. Taxonomy (NCBI): domain Eukaryota; kingdom Fungi; phylum Basidiomycota; class Agaricomycetes; order Boletales; family Boletaceae; genus Sutorius; species Sutorius aff. eximius. The sequence goes on from JBBPJV010000137.1 coordinate 38,809, forward strand.
TCCATCAACACCCTATACCGACACTTCAGATGATATCTTATCGCGAACGAGTAAATGGCATGTAGAATACACACTTTAGATTATCTTTGCTCTCGCTCTGCCACGACAACTGCGCAGAATAATCGTCATCGGCCATCGCGGGTAACAGTTCGTCTTCTCCTTCACCATCTTCATCTCCGGCCCCAGCTCCTGGCTTCGGCATGCCTGCGTTTCCACCTGCCACAACAGCACCGGCCGCAGCCGTCGTTGAGGTCATTATTCCGGGCTGTATCGTGGTCGGTGTTGAAGGGCCAGCCTCGTCCCCGCTATCCATGGCGACATCGGTCGTACCAACGCTTGGACCACCAGCTGCAGCATCAGCGACGGTTTGGCTTGCAGACGCTGATATAGGTGCAACAGCGGAAACAGGGAGGGGCGTTGAAGGCCCAGAAATAGGCACGGTAGGATTTGTCCATTGTACGGGCGTAAATTGTGGCCCTCCCATGCCGACCACGGTCGCCCCAGCACCCACCGCTACATTGACAACACTGGCTTGGTGACCCACAGGGCCCGACGTGAGAATAGCGCCCCTCGGTTTCCTGCCACGTTTTGCGCCCCTCCCGCGCATCGGCGGAGGGGTTGGGGTCTGCGGAAGGGACGGGGGCGTAAACGGCGTGGTCATGTCAGGAGCCAGGGAGATAAATAGCAAACACGGGCAAACACGATCAAGTGTACGCGTCGGCTTGCGCGTCGATCTTGCACTCATTCATGGACCACTTTCCGAACAACTGGGGACGCCCCGTAAGCTGGGTTTCTTGTCGACGGTACTGATTCTGATCCATTCACGGTGAAAGAGAAACGATAAGATTGACCCATATGGGACATACCCTCTCCATCCGAGGCCTGACAATGTCACCAATGATGCATTCGCCGATAGCGTCCAGCGCACACAACAACCTATCGTCACCGGGACGAGCGTCCTCGCCATCAAATTCAAGGATGGCATCATGATGGCAGCCGACAATCTCGGTATATTCATGTCTTTTATCGAGCATGCCCAGTATTCTCATGGTTCTCCAGCTTCGTATGGCTCGCTTGCGCGCTTCAAGGACGTGCAGCGTCTCCAGGCAGTGGGGGATTACACCGTCATCGGCGCGAGCGGCGACATGTCCGATTTTCAGTACATCCAGCGGTTGCTCGACGACATCGTGGTCCAGGAGATAGCAGCACAGGACGGACACGAGCTAGGACCGGTGGAAGTACACGAGTATATGTCCCAAGTCATGTACGGGCGACGCTCAAAATTTAATCCCCTCTGGAACTCGCTCCTCATTGGTGGGTTCAAAGATGGGAAGAGGTGCGTAGCCACATTGATGTTCGAGAATCTTGGTGCACGGTTTATTGCAGGTTCTTGTCGTATGTCGACCTTTTGGGGACGACATACACGGCTTCGACGATCGCCACTGGGTATGGCGCTTACATCGCGCAACCGTTACTTCGCAAGGCTGTCGAGGGTTATGAGAACGTACTGACAGAAGAACAGGCGCGGAAAATATTGGAAGATAGCATGCGTGTCCTTTTCTACCGCGACGCACGAAGCTTAAACAAGGTTCGTCTACCATCGAATCCCATTCGCACATGGTCACCTACCCGGGCACTTTCCCATCATCTATCCAGTATCAACTTGCAACCATCACAGCTGCCGGAGTACGAATCACCGATTCATTGCACCTGGAGACGTCATGGGGTTTCGCAGAGGGCATCAGGGGGTACGGGGCTCAGACTCAGTAGCCGACGTGTTCTTGTTTTGTTGTACCAATGCAATGGTTCCCTTGATTCAAAGCTATCCACCCTAAAACATAATCAATTTACATGATCTCCGGCTCTTCCGCGGAACTACTGCCATTGGTACACACTCCCCCTTTCACGCATCACTCCGTTTCCACTCGCCCAGTGACCGGAAAGATAGCCCATCATACCCAACACCGCCATCCCGATCCGTAAATGCTATGGATTCGCACCAGAACCGACCAGTTTGTGATACGGTGGTGGCAGCTCCTGCATGACACCCGCATCCTGGTGCTGAAAGATGAACGTCGTTCGCGCATCCTCTTCCTCCTCCGAACAAACGCGGTGGACCTGCACCACTGACGCAGAACCCCACTGTCGCGAGTGATTCGTAGGACGCGAGTGCGTGTTTACGTGAGGCCTGTGCCCGCCCAGCGAGGGATGCGACCCCTGAAAACCATACGCGCGTGCGTGGTGACGCGGGTCGGCGCATGCAGCACCGTGCATTTTGTCCCTCGCGGAAAGCGAGAGCGGGAACGCAAGTCTGGAAGGGTGCCATTCTTGGATGGAGATAGAACGGGATGCGAGAACGCCCGTTGGGCGTTGGGGATGGGTGCTTGTGGGAAAGGAAGAGTATGACAGTTGGGACGGTGCGTTTGTGCCCGAGTGTGACCGCAGTTGTGTATCCGGCAGTGTGGGGGGCCGAGGGAGTGCCTGAGAGCGGGATGGGGCATGTCGAGGTGGTGGACGGGCGCGATTCGGGACCAGCGACGTGTCGGATGGTTGAGTAAGCTCATGTATGTCGGGGGTCGAGCCAGGAGCGGTTGCGGTTGTAGTTGACGCTGATGCACACCCTGCTCTCGAGAGTTGGCTCCTCGCACTAGCAGACAGCCCATTCCTTTGGACCCCGCATCTGCATCTTCCACTTTGTGAGTAAAT